>CM051033.1:7277800-7346300 GCA_027627225.1 Congeria kusceri | reverse complement strand
ATGAAACATGAGACGTTGCACCTTGCCCATCATTAATATTGGAGGCTGGTGTTGACATAGGGCTTTTCATTCCTGAAACATATAAAGAAGTATATAAAATGTAAACTCGTTCGGGACTTCCTCGCCCGTCTCCGTTGTTTTCAAAGGTATATTTTCTGAATTGTGAAATATTTATCTTTTAGATCTTTTTTAAATATTTGTATATAGGGCTTTGTTGCATACAAGTATATGTTGCAAAACAAAACGTTTTACCTTATTTATCAAGGACTTGAAATATATCTTCAGCCTCTAATATCGGCTCAATTATGGTAATACAGACAATCAATGAAATTTGGCAACAAAGTGTAGTAGTGTATTGCTTTTTTTGTAGGTTAAGATAGGGTTGGTCTGCTTTCTTCAACATGACGGACCAATAGTTAAAAGAAAATTACCCTTTCAAACAATTAATATTTTGGAAAATATTTCAAACGTTGGAAGAAAATGATCAAAGATTTAGTGTGATGGATCTTCTTTTTTCCTATGTACGGACTTAAAATAACAAAACATACTTATCTGCATATGTCTTTCCTACAATAACTACTGTTTATCGCTACTAAATTAATACATTCGTTTGGCTATTTCTATTAATTTTATAAAACCAATATTTGTGTTCAATAATTTCGTGGAAATTATTTATTTCCAACCAGTTGGAATATTTCTTCCCTCTAGTTGTTTTGGGCTACGACTTGAGGGCTGTCTTCCTTGAAACAGGGACAAAACACAGAGTTTTACTTTTTTTTTTTTTTTTTTTTTTCACCTATGTTTATTTATAGTTTTTTTTCCTATGCAGCTCCCTTAAACTCCTATTTATTATTGACACATTACTGAATTGTTTTTGTTTATTTAAAATTATTATTTATAATTATTTGCTTAAATAGCTAACACTTAGCATGTAAAAGAAAAGGCAAAGTTAATGTGTAAACATTTGTCGTGTGTGATAGAATTGTATTTTCTTTAAGAAACCACACTACAAGCCATCACTAAACAATATCTTTAGACAAAATTGTTCTATCACACGATTTATCTTTCGTTGAGAGCTTTACTTGTTGCCGCAGTCTGATACTATTCGGACGCAAGCTTTTCCTTATGAAATGAAATTTTATTATCGCCGATTTATTGTCAAAGGTGTTATTAATTAGTATTTACAATAAAATAACGACGAAATTATACATCAATACATTATATTTTTATATTGTGTACATTGATATGCGCAAACTCACCTATTTTATGTTCACAAACTACAAGAAATATAATGCCTGCAATTACTAAAACCGCTACCCATGTGACTATCCATGCATGTATATGTTTATTAAGTCCTGGCGATTTGTCTGGTTTTTCTGAAAGTACAATAATGTCAATTGCAATTAAATAACAGTATATGTGTAATAATACGACATTAACACTTCCGTTAATATAATAAAATTAACATACTGTTAAACGTTACCGATATGTCATTCCAATTGCCTGTATATTTAATGACTATACATATTACATTTATTTTGTATGAACAGCCTGACATAAGGATTCTGCTACTTTTCAAATGTGAGTGCGAGTCACTTATGACTCTTGATTAAACAAATACCTTTCGTAAAAATCGACTACTTAACTTGTAACTTTCTTAAATAAAATGTTAAGTGGTGCATTCAAGTGCAACATACTTTTGTTCATAAAACACTTTGTATTGACTGAAATTAAATTCGTTGGTAACCAACAGGCAATGTGTTGGGAATATATTCAACCTTAAAAAGATATGAGCCAGTACATAGTTAACGATTTTCTGGGAAGCTCATATAGCGTAAACAATGGTTGAATATTAAAACAAAATAATATAAAACATATGTGTATACATGTTAAACAGGCATATATTTTGATACATCATTGGTTTCATATGGTGATTGAAATTAAATGTACCGAAAAAAGAAGAAAAAGACAACTTACGAAATGTCAGGCTAAATATAAATATATCAATACAAATATATACCTGTAGACAAATGTTGTGAATTGTCTTCAACAACAGTGGTAAACACGGATGGGGTTGCAGTTGGAATACTATTTAAAAAAGAACAACAGATCTACTTAATGCAAATCAAAATCACAGCATACATTCATTAATCATCTTAAATACAGCAATGCACACATTCATTTAGCAAGGAAAATTAATCAGTCATTTAGTACTATTCATTAGTAGGATTGCTGATACCACAACATGAACAACATATCAGACATTAAAGTTCATTTAAGCCGTATGTAATTTTTAAATATACAAACAGTATGTGAACAACGTACATTACCGTTTCGTCTTAAAATCACATATACTGTTCAGATATTAAAACAATATTAGCCTTCAACCAACTAATATTTTAAAGCTTATGCAGCAACAACAATTGCTTTTGGGCTTAATAGAAATCATGAAATCATAACAAGTCATACATTTAAATAAACAGAGTCTTACGTTATAACGTGTTGGCAGTTATCTGACGTTTTCGGTCTTGCCTGTCCAGAACGACATTCCTTTGCACAACTGTAATCTGGAAGAATATACAACAAGAACATATAAATATTAACGGACACAGACACTTACTAATATAATATCAGTATTTCTTTCAAAAGGAAATTTGCAAGATTGTATAATTGCTCCGTACAAAATGATACATTGATTTCAATTTGTTGTTTCCAACATAAAAAGTCGATTGTTTAACCAATTGTATTGAATTAAGTTATATATTTTGTTCAATAGCAAGTTGTTGTTTTGTTGTTGTTCTTGTTGTTTTTTGAAAAAAGGATTCTCACTTAATAAAAGTTCTTCGCCTTGTGGACATATCTTCTTGAAGCAACGTTTATTATCATAAAAGCACATTTCCACTGATTGCGCAGCATATCCCTTCCTAGCGTCACATCGACAATACCCGTCGGTTTTGTCAGTTCTCTATATGATGCATATTCACAGTCCACCTTGTGTGCCTGCTCCGTACACAGGTTTGTTTTAACACTGGGACATTCGCTGAATGTTGCGGATGATGTATTATAGCGGCTATTGAACCTCTCCCATTTGAAACATGGACGACAAAATACCGAAGCCTCCGATTGGTTTACGTTACTGCTTGCTCTGTGTAGTGATATTCGAGGTTCTTCTCCTAAGAACAACATTGGAAAGTAAACTCCATTGGAAGTCTACGGTCGGTAAAAATTCAAATGAGAACCGTCAAAAACATGGACGAATCGATAAAGGTAAATCAGACGATATATTATTACAGACGATTGCAGAAAATTAACAGAAAATCACGATTCTCCCTATGTTCAGTACATTGTTAGTCCTCCCATCATCAACACAAAATTAAACTAATTATAACAGTGTGGTTTCCATGAAGTATTGAAAGCATACTTGGAGATTTCGTTTGTGTAATACGGACTTCATCAGCAGAATGGTCTCATGCTGGGGACCACTAAAATCGCTAATTGGCGATAACATCCTTACTAAGGCAGAACGTCAGGCCTTAGATCGATTGAGTAGAGATGAAGTATGACAAAAGCTTATACTTAAAACCCGACTACGCATTCCCCTTCTAAGTTTTATGGACTTTTAAGATTCATAAAGCCATTATGCCTTTAAAATCAATAGTGAGTAATGCGAGATCATCAGTGCTGTGTCATTAGTACTGTTCCCCATGGTCGGACAAATAGAACATTACATTAAGAGCTCTAAACATTTGTCACGGTGATTAAACACACAAGGTTGGAGGGAGATGAGTGTTGATATCTAACGATGTGAGTGAATTATTGACCAGTATCCCCGTAGTCCAAGCATTAGATAGTATCCATACTGAATGACTCAGATTTTACAAACAGAACCAATCTCTCACCACAACAGGTCACCAGCCCTCCAGGCTGGTGTTTCGATATGTGGACGACAAGCACATTATACAGAAGGTGCAACATGTCGAGGAGTTAACGAAAAACATTAAATTTATCGATCCGACATCGAGTTCACCGTGGAAAGAGAAGAGACTGGTTCGCTGCCCTTCCTGGATACAAACACAGTTAGAAAAATGACTTTCTGAATCAATATATACAAAAAACCAACACACACGGACCAATATTTGGACGTTAGCTCCCTCCTTTCAATTGAACACAAGTTGTTAGTGGTAAGAACTCTTTATAACAATGCCAAGTAAATTATGTCTGAGGAACGAGACCTTGATAATGACATACAACATGTAAATCAAGCCTTAATCCGGAATGGCTTTGAAGAAAGTGAACGACCAGATAGGGAAACCGAAGACAGGGACTGATAACACAAAACAGCTGCAGAGGCAAAATACGTCTAAAGGTAATGTAGTCCTTCCCTATGTGCAAATTGCTTCTGATCGGCTGAAGCGGACCTTTTTGAAGTTTAACATCAATGTATCCTTCAAACACTTAAAACTTCCACACAGATATGTGTTCATCCTAAAGACAAAACCGATAATAAAGATATTTGCGGCCCAATTTACCACATTAGGTGTGATGGTCACAAAAATCAACAATGTACCACTGACTACATTCATGGAACAAAGAGACCTAGTTCAACTTCATCTTAGGTACATTTGCGCATTGAAACCCGCGCTAAACAGAGAAGATGGTCATTTCCAGCTCTCGCACATCTGGGACCGTTCGCTAACATCGCTCACGTCAATTAGCAAAATTAGCGGTCGCCAGCATTAGACCGTTCTGCTGATGAAGTCCGATGGCTCCAGGTTTGATTTCAAAACTTAGTGTGTGATAATAAACAGGTTAATCTATGAATGGAAAGTGTTGTTTGGAACCGTATATACTGTTAATTTGCGAAATAAATAAAATGTCATGAATGATACAAATGATTATAGAGCATAGGTGAACCTGTGTGTTGCTTTATACGATGCAGGTATATGCATGGCAAGCATTAACGATGTTTTTTCAATCAATTGCTAATGTTAAAAGCTAATAATACACTCAGTATTCTCACCAAAATTCATACATATAATTAAATATGTACTCGTACTTGCTTATCTTACTTATGTTATTACACACTGTTCTACTTCAGAGAGGTGGTATATTCTAACCCTTACCTGCTCGGCAAAAGGTTTCCTGGGCACACGCAACAACAAATGTTTCCTCGACAGTAAGGTCTCGGGCACAGTGATATCTGATGCCGGGTTGGCAGTTTGCCTGTTTCTCCTGGCAAAACCACTGACAGGACCCGTGTGTAGGACAGTAGCCGCTGAATTCTTGTATGTTCTGACAAAGTGCTTCGCAGTCTACGCGATACGTTCGATAAGATCCAATCGCGTGTGCAGTGGTTGTCTGTGATAAAAAGAAACACATGCATTTATAGTACACATGATTGTTTAAATACTATTTGAAAAGTGAGTATCGATAGATTAGTCGTTGATTGTATAGACATAAAATACATTGACATTGATTTATAAAAGAAACAATTATAAAGAAAGATAACAACGTGAGTTTCAATGCTGAGAGAGGGCATAATTAGTTTCAATCGGGATTCATAAATTGGGACCGTTTGGTACAACAGGTACGTAACACATCAGTTTTTGAAATACTTGTCAGTTCCATTTTTGCAAAGGAAAATAGAGCCTAGTACATGGCCATAGTGGTCATCGTGTTCATGTCCGCTCGAATCGAAAAAAACAACATTTAACAGTAAAATTGATCATCCAAACGGGAGAGATAATTGCGAGGCTCTTTTAATAGAAATGTCTGATTACAAAAGTTGATACTAATGATTGACTAAGCATTATAATTTGATATTTGCAGTACATGTATGAGTATAATAACCAATCAATTCATTACAAATTTATTTAGCAAGTGATGACTACTTACCAGGAGTAGAATATGTATCACTAGGATCATCATTGATCTGTGGCACTTCATTGAGCCCTAAAATATTTGAGTTAATTATACAAACCATCACGGTACTAAAATGGTTGCAAATTGTTCGACAGATATACGATGACCTTAAACCAATGAAGGACAAAGTAAACTAAGCTTAAGATACAATCCACTGCGATCGCCGCAGACCTCATATCGACTGCGCGTTATTAAGATCGCAAGACAAACGCATGCGTTTTATAAAACCTTGTGGAGTTAGTGCAGACATCATATGCTACAATGTAGGATCGTAGGACAACAATGTCTCAAAAAATTAAATATTTACTGCTTTTCCACTCAACAACTTGATAACCTATCACTAACATGAACAAACATTTCATAATGACATTAAAACTCATATTCACAACTTGAACACAGAGCACTTGTACACTTTTCTTGCGTATGTTTCAACGACAACGATTGTTTGTATTTGCGTTAAATATAAGTCGTATAAGTCATATTTCATTTTGAAAAATGCATGGGCACACTTTGAGAGACGACCATTTCCGCGCAAACCAACAAAGTTTGACAGCTAAACTTTGATAAAAAGGATTAAAAATCAATTAACCGACCACATGGCTTTAAGCAATATTATGGGTGAGCTGCATATGGAGCGTCTTCTTTTTTTATATTGCTAAATTATATTTCTCTTTTCCAAAGCATTGACGTGTAAACCTTGCAGACTGTCAATAAATCACAATGCACATATTTCTTGGTGATCGACTACAGGATTTAAGATTAAAAAAACATATTCTTTTAATTAAAACCAACTTTCACACATTAACGTACTGACCTTTGTAAGTACAATACCACATAAATCCTCAAAATAAAGTTTGAAAAAAAAATTAAAGACTTCTGTATGCCTATATTCCTAACTAAATAGCACTGCTGTATGTACGTCCATGTTCAGATTTTAAGTATTATAGTATACACGTTTATATCTATTTTTATTGAGAAGCACAATGTGACTTACTTGTTAACAATCAAACACATAAAAATGAGCTGAAAGAAACTACACAGGTATTAATTCCTCTATCAATTTACTGATAGTGACAGCGACCTTGCCTTTCACGTTAACAACTGCGAAATTATTGAAGTAAATTTTCGGGTAGCTAACATTTATTGATATGATCACCGTGTAGCCAAGAAGTGTTGATGTTGTGTAACGTAAACTACGTAAATAACTACGTAGAGGTAGCTTTAAAAGACTGTCTCTAGTGCATTGATTGCCTGATTATTCAAAATATTAACTTAATATGCAGACATTTTGTTGTTGTTTTGTTCCTTTGTTTGTTATGATGTTCATACATATATATTTTTATATATTTACACACATAATCGCATATTAACTGAATTGTTCGACATACGCACTTGCACCTAAAGTTACATGTTAACCGTGCCTAACTTATGTTACATTGTTTTAAGACAAGGAAGAGGAAGACATTTATCGGTCGATATTAAAGCCCCATTATGCGATGCAGAAAAAAAAGGTATTTAAAAATCCTTAATATATTTTTGTTTACAATAATAAGGATTAATTTGGTTACAGTTTTGATGTCTTTTTTTTATTTAACCAACAAAATGCATCATAATAATTCAACGTCCATGTCGACGTTCTACATTACGACTCATTCTCGATTTTTATTGCCATTGTTGTTATACATTCATTAACGCTTTTCTTTCGCTTTCTCATTAAAAACTAGAATAGCCATGCGCAAGGAGAACTCAATTGCTACTGCAAGGTAAGCTTTGCTGTCATGTTGTACTGTTTGCATCATTCTATAAACTGTATATCTTAAAGAGTATTCAATGCATTTTCAAAGTGTTATTTTTATTTGGTTCACTATACACTATTATTAATATTCTTAACGACTTGAAAATGAAAAACATAATGAAAAATACGAAAACCATTTAAAGCAAAAGACAGCTTCCTTATCTAAAACGAATTGTCATTAAATATAAATTTAATGAGATAACTAAACCCCAACTGAATCACAATGCCTGGATCCCAGTTGTGATTTGTGTGGTTATATCAGATGGCCCTTCATTTAATTTTAAAAATAAACTTTTTCACATCAAAGAAAATGTACAGAATGTTATATATGTTTTAATTTGTAACGAATGCAAGGAATTCTATATTGGACTGACAGGCGATAAATTAAAAAACAGACGAACAGACTGTATCGTGAAAACCTAGTCCTTGCACGCGACAAGTCTATTTCCAAAGTATGGAATACAATATGGGGTGTAAGTTCGAACACTTAACGAATAACAACCAGCTGAGCTGTCTCCTATAAATTGGCAGACCAGCCATTCTCAGTTTTGCAGTATATGTAGATGTTATGCAAATGTGAAATATAAGTAAATATACATGTATTTGTTTAATAATACCTTATGATCTGCTAAAGTATGTGACTCGAACATGGTGAAATTATATTAATATTACGGTAACTGATACTAACCTCCGACCAGGGAGTTATATTTTGCAGGAGCTGGTTTGTCGGTATGTAAGTTAAAATCTTTACGCACAATGCAATTAACCTATTTGTATGAAAATATATGGAATGCTGAAAATGGGCCATTGGATCAACGAATAAATTATGGTGATGATCCGCATCACCATCTTGATCAAAGATGAATAAATATTCTTTATTATTAGAAATAGGGCGGTTGCCACTATATGTTCATTAAATTCATGCACAAAACAGGAGATGCATGAGCTGCCCTCTTATAAGACTGCGTTCCCAGAATGCTCTTGTTTGCTTTTGAAAAAAAACGCCTCTGACATGAACTTCTTATCGGTAAAATTTATGTATGCAGTAGTTAAGTCAGTTCATGATCTCTATCAACAAACGCGTGATTATCAATGCTAAACTCAGTTTGCATAGCCATCAATAAAATGCATGGCTATTTAACGTACGTACAAAAACTATAGGACAATAAAACCAGTATAAAACACAGAACGCATACAACAATTATAGGCATTTCCAATAAATACCACCCTCGTACACACGTGCACTTTTATTTTACTACTTTAAAAACACCATTGCTAGTTCATTAAATCACAATATAATACAATTCAATATAATTCATGCTTAAACTTCACGCATTCAAGGACGTAATATGTATTCAATATCCGCCTCTTTTAATTCTATAAGATCAAACGTTAGTTAAATTGCCGGGCGAAACCTTATTAGTTAATGTAACGGTCCCTTGTAAAAATCATTAATCTGAATAAGATCGTCTTCTTAAATATGCTTCTCATTAGAATATGGGGATTACCGACAGAAGGTTACCTTCGGCGAACCAATCAAAGCCTTTTATGGTATTAAACATTGAAATAAGATAATTTTTGCAAGTATAAATCGCGATTTTATGATTCAGACATCTTGATTGTGCATGTGGTTCAACGCTGGAATGTTAAGACTCATACCAGCGACCACGCAGTTGTTGTTTGAGGGTAGTGTTCCGCAGGCAAATTGTTTGGGTCCCTGACCTATGCAGGAACTATTTTTGACATTGTGCCCCCATCCATTTCCGTTATTGGATATGCGGACGACCATACGGCGAATACACGCTTCTAGCCAACAACAAACGCAGAGGAGACAGCAATTCAAGAACTTCAAGATTGTGCTCTCGTTATCAATGGCTGGATGAACAGTAATAAACTAAAATGAATGCGTCTAAGAAAGAGTTTATAATGTTTGGCCGTTGCCAAATAAGTGTAACACCAAAGAAATTGACATATGTGGTGATAACAATAAATTACTTTTTTGTATAAAATATCTGGGCGCTTTTCTCGACGACACTCTAAATTTCAAAGTGCACGAGTGTAAAACTGCAATGTTGAACTTTTTTTTAAATCAAGCGTATCCGTAAATTAATAACCAAAGCAGCGACTGAGTTCTGTCATTAGTGTTTTCTCACTTAGATTATTACGATGTAATTCTCTATGGTTACACTCAGGCAGAAATTGATAAATTGCAACGTATTAAAAATATGTGTGCTAAACTTGTTCTAAACACAGAAATATGTATGACAGTTCCAATTAGGCACTGTATGATCAGCACTGGTTACCCATTAAGGCATGAATTTATTTTCAAATTCTTACTTACATGTACAACTGTTCTGTTGAGAACGTCCCACAATATATAATTGAACATTCGTTTAGTAGTCTCCAAACATACACTTAGATGCTCAAAATCATCATTTGGTTGTTATGTTGTTCCTATCAATAAGAGGAAGACTTTCAGTGACAGAAGTTTCAGTACTGTTGGACCTAGGCTTTGGAATGAACTGCCTTTCAACTTAAGAAAAAGCGAGTCGGTAAACACTTTCAAGAAACACTTTAAAACTCATTTCTTTAGAGATTACTGTACATTGTTTTGAAACGTGTAGTCACATAACAGCAATAACTATGAAAAGAATCCGGATACTAGTGATTTGATGTATGTTAATGTTTTTAGTGAATAATTATTGTGTAATGTTTACTTTCTGTAAATAAGGTATTTGTATTCTGATTAGTTATGATGACTGATTATTCATGATTGTCTCTGTTTTGATGTACTAAGTGTAGATGTTCTTTGATTGCTACATTTATTTATTATTGTACAAGCCATTGAATATGTATTTTATATGTAGAAATAGGCGTTTAAGCGAATAAACAAGTTTCAAGTTTCAGGTTTACTGCCATGAGTTGATTGTTCGTTGACTTGACCATTAAAAGTCTCAGAAACATATATTATTTATCCGCAATTGAAAATCAGCCGAATTGAAAAGTGACTTTAATCATAATCACGGTGTTACATCTCCGTTAAAAATAGCTCAGAATGCACGCTTTCTGTTAAATAAAGACGTCTTTGGTGTTTACTTGGTACATATTTTGGATAGTGGAAGGGGCATATATTTGTTAAAATACTAAACCTTTAAGTGAAGCCTTGTATATTTTATACAATTTTGAAACAAACACTTTAACCAAAAAATCTATGTAAAAAGTGTGCATAACTCTGTCAAATTGCAAAACGTGTTATGGGTAATGTTGCCTCTGATACTAGAGTTGATAACAAGGTTAGTTCCAAGTTTCAAGTGAATAACGTATGTAGTTCTGAAGTTACAAAACTTTAAAATATAAACTTTAACCTGAAAATATATGTGAAAAAGGGGCATAACTCTGTCAAAATACAAAACAGATTATGGGTAATGTTGCTCCAGATACTAGAGTTGATGACAAAGGTTAGTTCCAAGTTTCAGGTAAATACCTTATGTAGTTTTGAAGTTACCAAACTTTTGCTTTAAACAATTTTAAACAGAGAATCTAAGTGAGAAGGGGGCATAACTCTGTCAAAATACAAAATAGAGTTATGGGTAATGTTGCTCTTGATACTAGAGTTGATGACAAAGGTTAGTTCCAAGTTTCAAGTGATAACTTATGTAGTTTTGAAGTTACAAAACTTTAAAATATAAACTTTAACTATAAAATCTAAGTAATAAAAGGGGCATAACTCTGTCAAAATACCAAACAGAGTCATGGGGAATGTTGATGAAAAGGTATATTTCAAGTTTCAAGTGAATAACTTATGTAGTTTGGAAGTTATAAGCCTTTTGAATAAAAACTTTAACCAATGCAGACGCCGGGGCTCGTAGGATAGCTCACCTATTTTGCAAATAGTCAAGCTAAAAATGCGAATATGGCAATTATTAGTTAAATCGATTTATAATATAGTATGCACGGAACACTAGCATGTTTCACGTATGCAACGGTAATGTAGATTTTTATATAACGCAAACATGAACTCAGTTGAAAGAAAACAAGTTAAGAATGTCTTAAAACTTACACCTTTATCACCGGAGATGAGTACCTCTGTTTACTGTGTTCTACCGATGCCTGTTAAGTGCATTGTCGGTCCATTTTTAAAAAAAGTAAACACCCTTAAATATGATTTTTTTTTTAACTATTTGTAATATATTATGAAAACCGCATAAAATGAGTATAACATAGACATCAATACGGATGGGGTTACATGTACCATCCAATAATGACCAAGGCCAAAATTATATTTACAGCAGTTGTTCGCTTATAAAATTAAAGATAACAATATACAAACCTCGAGGAATCATGTTAAATAGTGCCAATCTACAAAAATATACTATAGTAATGAAACAAAGGAAAATATTGCCGAAAAAAAGCTTTAAAATTTCAAATATGCCAAAACAAGATTGTCAGATTTATCAACAATATGGGACCTAGAGAAAGTGTAAATAACAATATTCTTTCCAATTTGCAACTGCTAAACATAGATACCAGAAACAAACAATTACGACTTAATCATGTTTTTTTTTAAATATTTCATAGCAAATGTCCTTCCTATATGAAAGACAATTGTGTGCTTATTAAATATATATGCATCATTATGCAACTAGATCCCAGATGTAAAATTTTAATGTTCCTTAATGTTACGATAAAGCTATCACTACATTCTTCAGTGTAGCCATTAATGACTGGAATACTTTACCATATTACATTAAAAGATAAAATAGGCCAACTTAATACAGCTGTTAATAATCATTTTGTAATCATGGCAACAAATAACTGAATTGAACGCTGTGATGTACATGTACTTTTATGTTAATGCCTAGGTTAAACCGAACATTGTTTACTTAATATGCTACAGAAACATAATACTAAATGACAATTCCAATTTCCAAAATCTAACATTTAAGTTTTGTTATCCAGGGACCCGCTCGGAAGTAAGCTTTCAATCTTTCACGTTTTCTTGGTACTGCACACTATGACTAATCTCCCTGTTTTTATTCACATAAATTGATTCAAACAAGTGTTATCTTGCCTTGTAATAGCTGTTCCTCTAGCGTAATCGCTTGTAATTGTGTCAATTTAAGTGTCATTGCTTTTGATAGTTTGAAGAAGCAGATATTAGTTATACCACTGTTTTTATAACTGTATATGTCATGTGAACTTTTGTTTTTTGACCTGAATAAATCTATCTATATCTACCCGTAGTTCTGAGATGATTTCTAACGGAGAGGGTGCATTTTGGGCTATTTTAACGCAGAGGTTACCGATTCGTTTTAACACCGTGATAAATGCACATTTACCTGTAAACGAGTATTGTATAAGTAATAGTATTAACAATAAATTTTAACTATGAACATTTAAGTTAAAGTGTCAGATAAAATTTAAATATGAAAAATTATTCCTGATGTAAATATATATACATGTACTCAACAAACTGATAATCATGTGAAATCGTCAATCTACTTAACAAATTAATTGCATAAAAATAAGACGTACACTTACCTTAAATATGTCAATACCTCGTTAAACGCCAATTATGAACTTAAAGAGGAAATAAAACATATTCACTGATAAAGCCTACCTGATGTGTTGTACCGAGTCCATGGACGTGCGTTTTATCTCTGTAACTTTCTTATTAAACTTGGGTTTACACATTAACAAGGTCAAAGTACACAATATGCGTGGTTCAGGATTCCCGTCTGTCCTGCTATTTTCAGTGAAGCCTATGGATTGTTTTAAGGACGTCTAAGATCAGCCGAACGTGATTAAAAAACGTTAAACGTTGGTTGTGGTTTTAATAACATGTTTGGTTAATTGTAAGTATTGATCATTGCATATGTCGTCTAAGACGCGTAACCTTATATATTTATGCATTTGGCCAGATAGAGTGCATTATGGAGTGTTTATTAGTTGATAACCAAGTTGAATAATTTTATCGGGAGGTAGCTATCAATGGGTTCAGCGGGAGCTTTTTAAGTGCGCAAATAATGTGTGCGTGCGTGCGTGCGTGCGTGCGTGCGCGCGTGTGCGTGTGAAGTCATTGTGTAATTTCGTTATTTATAAACACCTAATGCGACGAAGCTTACTTGTTCGTGCATCTTGAATGTGTCCCTTACCCATAACTAATTTACTTTTAAAGACACGTTGATTTGTTAATCATAGATGCAATGTCCACCTACTAAATGCTACTGAAATATGTATAATTTTGTTGTGGTCTTGTTCTATGTAAGAATCCGGAGTACCCAGAGGAAATCAACCTGGCGGTATCGTGGATTTTTACAAATTATGTACAACATTTTACAAACTATACGTTATATTCTACATTTTGGTAGCATTGCTATAAAAAATGACGAGGAATACAAGTCTGTCTACTTTTAAAACGGATGCATATTCATGTTGGCGTTGTCAAGCTCACCAAAAATACACATGAAATAATTAAAAACAAAATAATTAATATATAAATGATATGCGCTTCGAAACCGCATCTTGTATTGTAAAAGTGTATGTTTATTAGCCTATTATATAAAACAATCCTCACCTGAGAGGGAGGAGAGTATTTATTTAAAGAGAACGATTTTAGAATAATGCATTTTAAGCACCAAGTGCATTTCAGCAGGTGTGTACAACTTTGGAACGCTTTACTTTACTGAATAATCGTATCTGAATTAAGAGTAGGTTTTAGATGGTTTAACTTAAAATTGTGTATGGGCCTAAATATAACATAGAGAAATGTAAATACCTTTTTATCTTTCATACGCTGAATAGTGCATACGGCGTTTGGAAAGACAATCTATTTACCTCTGCGTTGTATGAAAACCATTGTTATGCTGTGTTTATTATTGAAATTAAAAAATATAATTGACTTATTTTTCAAATTTGTGTCATGCTGAACGACTTTCGTTTGTAAAACAACCTCGACACGATAAATACAGTTGCGAAAGATCGGAATATTCTAACCTAAATTATTGCTTTCATTACTTAACTATATGTGTTATTTTAGCGGGATTTTTCAATCGACACAATGTTGTTAAGCGAAAGTTCGGAATATTGTAACCTAAATTACTGCTTTCATTACTTAACTATATGTTTTATTCTAGCGGGATTTTCCATTCGATACCATGTTGTTAAGCGAGTAGATGTGTTAGATTGCCTACTTAAAAGACTGACCAGCGGAAGCCAAAAATGTCTGTTTGTATTTGTTGATTATGGAAGCGTCCTGGTGCCAGAATATATATTTTTTTAATTTTAATTATCATATAATTAGGAAACAATAAGTCCTAATTAGGAGATACTAAGTTCTCATTAGGAGATTGTCCTAATTAGCACATACTTAGTCCTAATATGGAGATTCTAATTATGTCCTAATTATGAGATACGAAGAGATAATTGCTTACAATAAGGACTTAGTATCTCCTAAATAGTACTTAAATAGTATAGCGTAATTAGGATACACTGACTTCTAATTAGGACTATGTATCTCCTATTTAGGACTAAGTATCTCCTATTATTACTAAGTATCTCCTATTTAGGACTAAGTATCTCCTAATTAGGACTAACTAACACATAATTATGAAATAAAGTGATACAAAAAATAATATAGACTATGGCACCAGCATGCTTCCATAGTTGAATGAATGTGTAATCAAGCAGATCAATGTTCATTTGAAATAACCTGTTACTACATCTCCAGGAGTGTATTTCTACATTTAGTAGTATTTCTGAGAAATATATTATATCTCTATATCATTATGCTTAGCACTTGTTCATGAGTTAAGTAGGTATTCTATAGTATTTGTAGTAGATTTTTATTTACTAATAATAAAGTTATACTTTTGACGAAACAATATAATAATACTTAATACGATACTGGTTAGATAGCATCCGACAGGCCACTTGAACGGTGTCAATTCATGTGAGTATAGTTCACTGTGGCTCTTCCATCACATTATACAGATATTTCATTGGCAATTGGGAACAGTCAAATTGTTTTCCTGAAGTAGAGATGGCAAATTGTGTTAGGCCGAGGGCAACTGTTGAAAATGTTGCCCCCGATACTGAAGGAAACAATTTGACTGTTCCAAAATGCTAATACTAAATAAAACCAACAACATTTAATTATTTCATTTTCCATGAAAACTAATATAAAAATATATGAAAATAGTTGTGACTCACAACTACAAAATAGAACAATCATTAACCTGGGTCCAAGCTGCTTGTAACAGTCAGTAGCAGTCAGTTTTACTATAAAGTTACACTGCGCAGGTTGTTCCCATTTGAATAATGATGAATGTAACATAACGAAACAAAACCATGAAACAACACAAAATGTTGCTTGTTGGAAGGAGCTTGTTGCAGCAAAGTGGCAAATAATCATAACGCTTAATTATCATTTAAATACAATAAAGTAGGTAATACAATAAAACAAAACCGTGACAAAGTACGACATTTTGTGGTAAACAGTTAAAAACGCTTTATTAGTATTGATATAGTAAAGTAGGAAATACAAACAAATGTAATACGGCAATATTTCTAATTAAATCTAACTACGGCAAGATTCGATTCACGATTTAATTTTTCATATAATGTTTCAAAACGAAACTCTGATAAAATGGAACTTTCTAATAACCAAGTCATGTAGAGTCATGGAACAGTTGCACAAAGTAGCGTTGTTCTTTGCAAACGTTGGAATTAAAGACAGCAAATTTTACATTATATTCATTTCGGATAAAATATAACACACATTCAAGTTTTTATGAAATCAATCCTGTTTCCGAAGACCCCCCCCCCCCAAATAAAAAAAACAGAAGATTTTTTTTAATCAAGTATATCAGTATCAAACCTTTCGTTAATTGTTTTCAACTTGCATCAAGTCGTTGTGACCTGTCTGCAATCATTTGTTTACAATAATGATACATATTGTCAAAATAATGCACAATCAATATTACAATGAAACAAAAATAATTTGCATCTCAATAAAAGCCACCGTTCCATACATATCATAAGATTCATTTACACGTTCATGTTACAATATACATGATATTAAACTCAGGCTCCATCAACATGAGGGAAATACATATGAACATCATTTGGGTCTTTTCTTCAGGCAACTGACCAGTCACCAATTCAACCCATCACAAACGAAAAACACCAAACAAAACTCAAATATGATAAACAAGAAACGCGGAAATTCCACGACAATCAAACCTTTCGAACGAAATACATATAAGTGAAAGAAAAAAAGTTCTGGGTGCAAGGAAAAGGTCATACACATATGGCTAGGAAATGACGACCTTGATCTTTCAATCCAAAACGAGCTATCAATATAAGGAATCTATATACAAGTTTTATTAAAATATCTGAATTCATTATCAAATTAATGAGTGGAAACCTTTGTGTGTTTTAAGTAATGGTGACTTTGACATTGAACCCACCCAGCCCATATGCAATCTCAGGTGAGGTCTAGATAAGGTATCTACATATAAAGTTTCATTAAAATATCTCAAGTTTTTCTCCAGATATTGAATGGAAATTGTTTGTCCATGCCCCATATGCAATCCGAAGCGAAATCTCAAAATGAGGTATCTGCATATGAAGTTTCATTAAAATGTCTAAATGTTTTCTCAATTTATTGGGTGGAAGCCTTTTTTTTATTTTTAGTAACGTAGACCTTGACCCTAGCCCCACCCACCCCATATACAAACCCAAACTAGGTCTCAATATATAAGGTATCTAGAATGAAATCTATTAACAATATCTCATTGAGTTCTCAAGTTTTTGAGCGGAAACCGTTTTTCTACTTTTAGTTACGGTGACTTTGACCTTGACCCCACCCTATATGCAATCTAAAGCAAGGTCTCGATATAAGGTATCTATGTATGAAGTTTCATAAAAATATCTTGTTGCGTTCTCAGGTTTTGAGCGGAAACCGTTTTTCTTATTTGTAGTAAGTGACATTGACCTTGATACCACCCACCCTATATGCAATCCCAAGCCAGATCTCGATTATGGCATCTATGTATGAAATTTCATTACAGTAGCTCAATCGACATACCACAATCTAATAACCGAATTTTTTTTGGATAAATTGGTTAAAAAAGCTCCAATGCACACATTTGATGTTTTGTATTGCACATAGTATTGAACACAGGTTTCGTGTTAACTGATTGATATTACCACACAATAAAAACAAACAGGTAGTACGATTCGTGCAAACGAAGCTCTATGGTTATCAAAACAAAGAAAGATCTTACTAAAAAGCACAGCAGCAATAACATTTACAGCTATATACGCAACAGTTTCGCCAGAGTATGCTAAGGAAGAAATGTGTTTGATCTACCACTCATTTTGTAACCCTCTCACTAAGATCCTCGCTTATAAACAAAGGTACCATTTTATATGTGTAGGATCGAGCATTACTTGTCTTCATCCAGTAAATATGCAGTTCTCGTTCACTAGGTGAACTGTTTGTCAATGATACATTAAAGCCTCGTATTGTCAGTACGTCTCTATCATAATAACGACCCTCCTCAAAGTGCTGGGTAATTTTGCAGTTCAGTGCACCACATAAAAACTCCATGTAAAACGGACCTGTAAAAAAGCCACGTTAAATATCAAAACACAATCAATAAAAGTCTGAGACCTTTTGAAAGTTCGTAAAAGTCAATTTCGTTCTAATTGCGAAAAGGCTACAATCTTAACAATACATTTGATAACTGTTCGCATATTAAATTACCTTGACCAGTGTTGACAGTTTCACGCAAAAGATCAACAAATGCCGCCCAAACATCTTTTGCCTTAAGTTAGACGATTTCTTGCTCTCTTTAAATTCAATACTATGTATTTCAAAGAAGGATTTTGCGTCGTTAATCTTGGGTTTTGATGTTTTAAACACTTCTGTCAACTATTAAAACAAAAACAAAATTATTCCACCAGATGTAAGAAAGCAACGTACACATGTACGATGACTTTAATTGCAAACCACATTGCTTAGGTTAAATTCTATATTGTACTTCTTCAAAGCAATATGTTGATTACTGTAACGACTCATAACCTAGTCAAATACATTTATAACATTATTGAATTTATAAAACTAACCAATTCATATTTTTATCGTTTTCAAATTAATATAACATAATATATGATGAGTGTCTATGCTAGTGTGTATTTGTCTTTTGTTACCCATGCGCTCTGACGATAACGATGTGTTAGCTGTCATTTAATGAAATAGCTATGGCATATATTTTCAATAGCGTACAGATGACTAAAGAAAGCAATATACTAGGATGTGATACCAAAAAACCCAGGTGTATCATACTTCAATTAGTAGCTTCCTCAAGGCGTGAACATTTCTTAGTTTACGTGTAATGTAAACAGAAGAAACCAACATTCGCCTTCTTTATGTGATCAGTATTTGGAAAACTTTGATAACAATTAAGTAAGTGTTCCCATGAAGGGATCGAACACAGTCATCGATTCACTTGTTTATCAATTTCACAATCTCAAACGACACTGTTCACTCAAAAGACCCATAAATGTTACTTGTACATTCCCAACAAATGACAGCATGTTCATGGCAAACTTAAATATCAGTCTTGTAAATGTGTTATGTCATATATGAAAAGCCCGGATACAGAACAGGCTAAAACACTTTCGCAAAGTATTTTCTCCTGATGTACCTGTTCAACATATTCTTCGCAGTTTTGTAGAGCATATCTTAATGCAGCCAACCGCAGGATATATTTCATTTCTGCATTCCCAAAGAGCAGATAACTCATACGCTCGTAAAGACACGTGGTTTCGTCAGCAGGCTTCTCAAATGCAGTATATCCTGGTATGTTTATGCTGTTAAAAAAGAAACATCACCTTTATCACTAATTCAAGCACATTTGTAGTTTATCAATTTTTGTTCGAAGAAAAATAAAATGTTTGAAAAAGTTTCATTTTTCCACTGAGAATAACAACTGAAATACTAATTTTCATTATTGTTTTCCTTTTTTTCAGTAGTTTCATAAGTTAAATACACTTACCATTTTAATCTATGTATTACTCATTTACTTTTTTGCAAACCTTTGCGTTACTGAAAAAATTGTTCAAGAACAATATTATTTCCATCACATGATGCAAACCAACTCACGCGTTTATTGTCTGCGTCACATGTGTGTCTGGTTTTGTAATTTCATGTCCTTTCAGCTTCTCAAATTCATATAAACCATTTTTGGATATCATATCTAAACAGTTATCTGCCTGAAAAACCACCTGCTTTATCAATACTTTGTAGACTTCCTCACACAATTCCTGCAAAGAGTATATGGAAACAGTATTTAAAGGCACGGAATACAGTGCAAAGAAATTAAATGCACAACCATTATATTTGTTAATAAAATCGCCCTATTTTTCTGTTAATAATCAAAAGGACACTATAACAACTGCTAAAACAATACATACATAGTGTTGTTTTTTTAAATTGTATTGTGTAATATTTTACCTCACAAAAATATGCCCTTCTTTATCTATATGACCGTTTTAGGTCCGTAAAATGCGATAAAGACACTCAAGAGTATGTGGACCGGTCACTGTTTTTCAATGTGTGAACCGCTCGGGTTAAACATTTACGAATGACGTCAGATTCATTGATAAAAACCAAAGAATCAATGTGACGTCAATTTTATTGAAAATACAGTGAAAGTATAATGTTATCAATTGCAAACTAAACGCATTTAAACAAAATGTCAATTTTTGATATAAAATTATATAGGTAATTATAAAATATGTGATAACAGATGGGCTACCTAATGCAGAAATGGTTTATTTGTCACAATTTTGCTATGGCTATTTCTTAAAAATTAATATTGCAAAGTTTTTAGATGTTCTGGATGGCTACTTACTTTGAGCGTTCAACAATTTTTCAGGCTGTGTACTGTGAAAATCGTTGATTGTACACAGTATGATACACACAATGAAAATGTTCGGTACAATACAAGAAATAGAAAAAAAACCTTCGGCCCAATAGCATTATAATGACCAGCCAGGCAGCCACAAACGGTATATGGACCTCAGGCTTAGGCTTCGGTCCACATACAGTTTTTGTCTGCCTGGCTAGTCACTATAATGACATAGGGCCCTCAGTGAGATTTTCTATTCTGTAATTATGTTGCACACCGATAATTTGGACAAAAACGCATTGGACATATTGTAAATAAAAGAACACTTAACTAGTTTATATTTTCTTACACACAAACAATACATATTTACCAGTCCAGGGCTGTTTGGAACACAATTGAACAAAGGGACCATCCGGTACGTTGGTGGACCATCGCCCGATGCCTTCATCCAGTACATGTGCATTTGCTGGTCACTCGATGCGTCTGTTGTTAAGGTTACGTTGAGGCCGTGTATCGTTGCTAAAGTTCGACCATCATAACAGTTGTTTTCAAAGTGCTGGATAATTTTGCGGTTTAATACGCCACTCAAAAATTCAAGGTAAAACGGGGCTGAAAAGACAATTGTTGCTATATTTCACAACCTGAATTGTTTGTGTGGAATAGCTGTGTTATTTTGGTATTTCTTATTATATTGTGTTAGTGTATTACAATAAACCAATATTTAATAGAATGTTGTGTACGATACTTGATGGATATTTTACTTACTATTGCCATTCTCTTCGCTTACTGTTTAAGCACTAATCTGGCAAATGCAGCGGACACACACCCTCTCTGGTTTTTTTGCCAGTGATCCTTATCTTGAAATGTAAATCTATTCGCTTCAAAGAAGACTTTAGCCTCGCGAAAGGAATTGTTTTCGTCAATAAATTCTTCTGTCAGCTGCAACATACAACACAATCATTCAAAATGTCTTATTGCGAGACAATTGTTTACATGTAATGGTTAATATCCGTCAGAAAAAAAAACACAAAAAAAACGCACATATATTTTGTCAATATATTATATATTTTTGTTAGGGCAAACCGTCGTTAAATTTCGAGTAAGATGTACATAAAATTACATTAAACGACTTTTTATCACAGGAGATCTGAATAGTCGAACCAGTAATAAATGTGACTTTATTGTTCATGACTCATTTAACATAATCTATGATAATATAGACTACACACCAGATCATTCCTTTATCAGGGCCTCAGTAGACAAAGTACATAATAGCTACGGGACTAAACTGCTTGATTTATGTAAGTCAACTTCTTTCCGTATTAACAACGGTAGAATAGGCGATAGTTGTAAACATACATTTGTTTCAAATAACGGTACCTCTGTAATTGATTACCTGTTGACCAATGAAAGCAATTTTCAATTGTTAGCAAACTTTACTGTTGGAGATTTTAATGAATGGAGTGACCATGCTCCGTTGCATTTTTCATTATATTGTAACAATTGTTCACCCAGTTATGAGACATTCACGGATGTTAAATATAAATGGAATAGTTCATTTCGAGATGAATTTCGTTCAGGAATTATTTCAAAATTGCCTATTTTTAATGATATTGTCGATAGTATAGATTGTTCGAGTAGAATGTCAATTAACCAGGTTCTAGAAAATTTTACAACTACAATTCGCAATGTTGCGGATCCGTTGTTTACAAAATCATGTACTTACAGTAATAAACCCACATTTAATACTGACAGTTGTATAAACCACGCCGATTGGTTCGATAATGAGTGTTTGACCGCACGAAATCAATACCATGACGCTTTAAGATTTTTTAATCTGAATAAGTCTGATCACAATAGAATGGAGCTGTGTGAAAAGAAAAGGCTGTATAAAGAGTTAACAAGCAAAAAGAAAAAGAACGCATATAAACGCAAGATGACAGAAATGAAAATTCAAAAAATAAAAAGCCGAAAGAATTTTGGAAATATTTCAAATGGAAAAATAAAATAAATTGCAATAACATTTCAATAAACGCATTAAAAGACTATTTTGAAAATTTGAGTAATAAAACGTCAGATAGTAAAAATGCTGAGGCAGAAGATTTTTGTCTAAATAACGACTTTAATGGTGAAAATTGTACTTTTCCGGAACTAGATCAACCGATAACAGTAAATGAGGTCATGAATGCAGTTAAACACTTAAAACGTGACAAAGCGGCAGGTATTGATTGTATTTTAAATGAATATTTCATTGAATGTATTGATATTTTATCTAATCATTTGTGTGATGTGTTTAATAGTATTTTAACTTCTGGCTATTTTCCAGATCAATGGACAAAAGGGATTATCATTCCTCTTCATAAAAAAGGTTCTGTTGTTGATGCTAATAATTACAGAGGAATAACGCTTGTAAGCTGTTTCTCTAAATTATTTACAACCATTTTAAATAAACGTATTGAATCATTTTGTGAAAATAATGGTAAAATTTCGGACGCACAATTCGGATTCAGAAAAGGATGTCCGACTGTTGATGCTATTTATATTTTGATATGGTTGTGCAGCATTTTTTAAAAGAAAACAAACGCTTGTATGTTGTGTACGTGGATATGCTTAAATGTTTTGATAGTATATATCGCAGTGCACTATGGTTAAAAATGTATAAATCTGGAATACAAGGTAAATTACTACGAATAATTAAGAATATGTATGAGAATGCAAAATCATATGTCAAATCTTGTACAACATACTCTGAATATTTTAGCTATGCTGTTGGTCTAAGACAAGGGGAGGTAATGTCTCCGATTCTTTTTTCATTGTTTGTAGAAGATCTAGAACTGTTTCTACAAGATGACACACTGTCTGGCTTAAATATAGATGACCTAATTTTAATTTTGTTGCTATTTGCAGACGACATGGCCATTTTAGGTAAAACACCAGAAGAAGTACAATCCCAATTAGATAAACTTTACATATACTGTAATTGTTGGGGGCTTAATGTGAATACGTCAAAAACCAAAATAATGGTCTTTCGCAAAAGGGGTAAAATTCGCCAGGATGAGAAATGGACTTACAATGGTCAAAAAATAGAAGTCGTCGATAATTTCAACTATCTCGGCACTGTAATTAATTACACTGGTAGCTCTACATTAAACCAAGAGCATTTGGCTGGAAAAGCCCTTAAGGCTACCAATACTTTACTCTACAAATGTAAGCAATATGATCTTAAGCCTAAATCATTTTGTCAATTGTTTGATTCTTTTGTTGGCTCCATTTTATGTTCTGCCTCTGAAATATGGGGATTTAATAAATCTAAAGAGATCGAACGCATCCATTTAAAATTTTGCAAAAGGTTGTTAAATGTAAAAATAAACACGTGTAATGCTACGGTATATGGAGAGTTAGGTAGATACCCGTTATATGTAAATAGATATGCACGAATTGTTAAGTATTGGTTTAAAATTATTAACAGTAAAAATATTATTATACAAACTGTGTATAAACAAGCAGTGGATGATTGCAACAAAGGATACAACAATTGGGTTGCGGATGTTAAAAAATTGTTAAATCAATACGGATATTCCTATGTATTTGAAAATCCCAATGTTACTAACACTCATGCTTTTGTATGTGAATTCAAATGTAGAATTATTGACACATTTAAACAAGAATGGTTTGGTAATATGAATAATAGTTCTGTTTTAGACATGTATAGAATGTTTAAAACATCTCTCGAATATGAAGACTACTTAGATTTATTACCCAAGAGCCTACGTTTTTACTTTGTAAGATTACGGGCGTCTGCCCATCCATTGAGAATTCAAACAGGCAGATACTCCCGTAACAATATCCCTCGTAACGAACGTTATTGCCTATGTTGTAACCAAATAGATACAGAGGATGAATTCCATTTCACTTGTATATGTCCTTGTTATCGTACACCCCGAGAAAAATATATTAAATGTTTTTACTATATCAGGCCATCTGTTGTTAAGTTCCACATTTTATTGACATCAACGTGTAAATCTGAGATTGTTAATTTATGTAAATATGTAAAAGAAGCTTTAACTATACGAAATACTATTATAAATACCACGTAAATTATTAAAATAATGCAATGTAATATACTTTCTCTAACTTTTAAACCATAGCTATATTTATTTTAATAATTATTTTGTTTTTATTCTATTTTCCGCAAAAATATTTTATCTATCTTTACTGCCTTTAAAATTGTACTTTTTTTTTTTTCGTAACATTGGTTATTGTATAATTAAATTGTTTTCATTGTAACATATTGACAAGTGATAGTACTTTATTTAAAATTTATAAGTTCCATGAAAATTAGAATTTTTTCGCAAATTTGGTTTTTGTATAATTAAATTGTATTCATTGTAATATATTGATACGTGACATAACTTTATTTCAAATTTGTATGTATTTAAGACGATGTACATATGTATAAGTCTAAATAAATTGTCTGTCTGTCTGTCTGTCTGTCTGTCTGTCTGTCTTAAACGAGGACATAAAAAAGACTGTATGGAGCCAATATAGATCATGTTTGCTACCTTTGTTACATATGTTTCGAAGTGCTGCAGTGCATAGCGTGCTGCTGCTAGTCTTAACACGTACATTAGCGAGTTGTTTTCGCACAGCAAGCAGCTAATCCATTCGTACACGGAGGTGATTTTGTCGCCGGGCATTTCATATGCCTTATACCCAGGGACATCGATTCTGAAATGCATACTAAAACGGTCTTTTTTGATGTTGTACTATTATTATTATTATTTATTATTATTATTATTATTATTATTATTATTGTTGTTGTTGTTGTTGATGTTGTTGTCAGAGCGCGTGCATAGAGTATTGACTATCCAAGTATTTGCATATTCGTGTGCATATATCGTATTTTCAAACACAATAGAACATTGGAGATATTGCTTTTCGAAAATAAACAAAACTCACGTTCGAACTTTACGGTCCGGTTTAATTATGTCCATGTCCTTAAGTTTGTCAAACACAACACTGTGTGAATCAGCGAATTCTGCAAAACTTTTTCTCCACGTGTTCGATTCCTGAGCAGTTATCTTGTCTATAATGGCCCCATCCTATATGATGAAAAACACAAGAGCATTTTATATGGAGGAAAAACGGAATTAATTATTTATTTCAGAATGCTTCGGACATTTTATTTTTTAAATTGACGGTTTTATTTCTTTAACACTCTTCCTGTCAAAAACTTTGTACTCAGTGCTCATGATAATACCAATATTAAAATAAAATGAGAAGGTAATAAATTATATAAAAAAAATGATACAATAATAACGCATTTTACTACGGCTTAACTTCATATTGCATTTATTTTGTGCTTTGTTAAGTAAACACTACTAAATGTAATACAAACACGTGTTAATCTAACACGGAACATGCATATAAACAAAGAAAGATCATATATTTTTTTATACTATGGCTCAATCTGCAATAAGCCATGTGCATCAAGCGCTAAAACAAACGAGGGAGCCTATACATTTAACAGCCTGTGTGCATATTTTATCAATGGCAGTACGTGCCGAAACACTTCGCTCTGTAAACAGTTAAATGTTTAAATCTAGTGTCCAATGGTGTTGTACTGCAATAAATATGTGCAGACCCGATTAAATTAAGTAAATAATGTTTTTCGTTTACCGGCATTCTAAACACTTTGTAAACAAATAGTACGTACAAATTACAGTCGGTAACAAATGCACTGAAACCGTTATAAACATGGACTAATCGATACAAGTAAATCAGACGATTTCTAAATACAAACAAATGCAGCGGGTTTATAAACAGAAAATCGCGATTTCCCCTATTTTCAGTAAATGGTCCCGCCCCTCATTATCAACATAATTTAATCCGACTATAACATCCACAAACGATTGCGCATCTAAATCTGTTTGAGGGTTATTAGAAAACACACTATGAATCAATTTAGTTAACCGAAAGAACGCAGGTAGATATGACAACAGTACTTACAAGCCTTTCTACTATAGGAACGTTAACCATTTTTGCATGTGTTTGTTCATCCGCTTTGAACAAAGGTATTATGCGATAACTGTGTGGATTACTAGCCGACTTCATCCAGTATATGTGCAGTTCTCGGTCACATGATGAACTTGATTTCAAAAATAATCTCAGGCCTGGTGTTGTCCGTACGTCTCGATCGTGATATCGATTATTCTCAAACTGCTGGATGATGTTGCAATTTAAAACACCACTCAGTAACTCCGCATCAAAAGGACCTGAAATACGAACGTTGAATGCCGTAATTAGCGAGAAATGCTTGATTTGTATATAATGAAATGTATTGGCCATACTATATGAAAAATTTATTGGTTCGTTAATAACATGCTGAAATGTTATTTGAACGTACCTGTTCTCCCACTTATGACTATTTTATGCACTAAATTGTCCAGCGCTAGTGATACACTTGTCTCTTTCAACGGTAATGTGAATTCTTTGAAACAGATGCCGTGAATTTCAAAGAATATATTGGCGTCAAACAAAGGAGTTTT
This sequence comes from Congeria kusceri, assembly GCA_027627225.1. Lineage (NCBI taxonomy): Eukaryota > Metazoa > Mollusca > Bivalvia > Myida > Dreissenidae > Congeria > Congeria kusceri. Next base: position 7,319,115 of record CM051033.1, on the reverse strand, counting down.
GGATGATTTAAACTCATCCATCAGCTGAATTAAATTTGCACAAATAAAGAATGTCACACATTATACAATACTTACTATAATATACATACCAACACTAACCCAAAACGACAATCTATACTTCTTAAACTAACGAATTGAATAGCGTGTCGGATTTACAGTCAACATAGAACACAATACACTGAAAACAGACCAACGTATACCTAGTAAAGATTTGGACATGAATTGTGTCTCTTAAATAAAATGCAAATGCAGTATTGTGTACGAAAGGGGGGAAATCAACAATAATATATTTTGTATTTGGGATCACCCTAACAGGTTTTGTTAATGCCCTGGTTGTGTAAAATTATAATAAACATTCACAGCATTTATATTCTTAATTCTGGTGCGTCCGTGACCTTTGCTTCCGTTTACAGGCAGTATTATCGAATAGTTTTTTTTGCAAAACACACGTTTCATGTAGAGATGTGTGCGTGTTATATCCATGATGAACTCATTATTGATGAATGTATATTAAACGATTCAATAACAACGGTGGGTTCTTACAAAATGCGAGTTACACATTATGGAGTAAATTATAATTTCTGATAGCGGAAGGGATGCCAAGTTGTCGCTAGAATCTTCGCCTTTACAATTCTTAATATACTAGACGTTTAGTCCGAGATCTTTTCTATCCAGTTAATACCTTTGGTTGAACAATGCAAGCTATTATAAATCATATAAATACAGCAATAGTACTTTTTTTAAATTTAAATGAAATTGAATGTTTGATATTGTGGTTTAACTATAAATTGATATTGTGGTTTAACTATGCAACAGAGGTATTCTGAAAGTGTCCAACATATATGTGAATAGTTGAAATCTTGGAAGATTTCGAATATGTACGATAGCATATAATGTACCCGAATACTTAAATGAAAAAATAAAATTCACAAAATGTAAAGCATAGTTCACGCTGCAAAATATTATTCAGCATTGTTTTCATAGTATTATATATGATAAAATTCAAAATATCACAATAAAGACGACAAAGTACCTTTTGAACATAACTTTCAAAATTAGCTATTGCGAAACGTGCTGTAGAATGAAGAATGTCCTTCCAATCTTCTTTGCCACAGAGTAGATGACTGACCAGTATGTAAAGATCCATAGTGTCCTCTTCTGGTATTGCATATGCCTCAAATCCATGGACATCCATTCTGTTATAAAGCACAACAGTTATCGTTATTATTGAATCGTAAATCCTTGAATACGATTATTGTGTACTGCAATTGTCGTCTTTTGAAAGATGCGTCAATATTGTTGAAAGTACACTTCAGTGGGTTTTTAACAAAATAATGCGTAGTTAAATATAATCCCTATTTTCTTGTCAATTGAGTACGTCGGAAGCGAGGTTGTTTATTGCATCAGTGTTATTAACACGTGTCATTAGTCCTAACACATGTATTAATATCTTACGAAATTATTCTGCATAAGTAACACATATTTCTTCTGGTCTTAATAAGTTCGTTAGTGATTTCTTATTGGTGTGCACTTTTGATTTTAGTTATTCTACACATTTTATCATTTCATTAACCCATTGTAAATTATCAAATAATCGTTTGAAAATAATTAAATATTAAAACATTTGGTATGCTCCTGTAATTTAATCAATAGTTTTTCTTAATTAAACTTAAAAATAATGATCCGCTTTGTTCCGTATACTCTGCCCCGAAGTAAAGCAATATTCCGTTAGTAGTACACCTGAATTAATATTTGGATGTGCACCAATTATTGGCCGATTCAATTGGAGCGTCTTTAATATCGAACTGCCGAGTAAACAATCATTGCAAATGAAACGGCCTTGTAACTTTGAGTGTAAGTTTGGCGAAATATTATTCGTATTGTAAAATTAAGTTGTTCGTTAAGTTTATGCTCAGTATTAACATCACTGGCACACTTAAAATATTATACAAAGATATGTTCAATTGTGTATGGGATGCATGGTTGCAAACTTACGCTTGAAATGTCAGACAGGAATGTGGCTCAATCACTGTTTTAGTTTGTAAATTATCCCACTCGTAAGGACACTCTTTAGATATAAGTTCCAAACAGTCGTTGCAATTGTTCAGCTCGCGCATACTGTTGTAGAGTTTCTCACAGCAATCCTGCCATGCATAAATAGTACATGTATTACATGTGACTAAAAAAAAAATGTACATACAATAATAGCAAAATGGTGCATACTTCATAATAAGCAACATACGTGTAATATTTCCGATGATTAGATACAATTCCGAAAGAAATGTATTTATTCACAATTTACATAGAATAGCATGTCCATTGACACGTTTTGCGTAGAAAAGCATATGTGTTTAGTTAAATAAAATGTATCTTTTCAGGCGCAAGTTTTGATTATCAAGTGAGTTTTAACAAACATCGTTTCTGTACGCTGTTTATTATTACATGATATTTAGCAATTTTGTTTAATCAACATGAATGTAGGCCGATGTGTGGATGAGCGCGCTAAAATTTGAAAACATGATATGATTGAGAAAATGTTGTTGTTGTTGTTGCTTTATTCTAACAAGTATAGAGATCGCAGATTATTATAGAATTCATTTAATTAACGAGGAAAATAAATTTTAATCCGGCGTAACACATTTTGGTACCATTAAAAAGCGAGTGCATAACTTTCTGTGGTTGTTTTGGACTTAAATTAAACCTCAAATATTATGAATAGTTATCATATGTTTCAAAAAGATTAGCAACGGTTTTGTTGTATTTAACTGTTGAGTTTTAAGATCTACTCAGATTACAGCTATAGATAAATTAACGTGCACACACTGAATATAACAAGTCACACAATTTAATTTCGTACAATAACTGCGGACAAAAATTAAGATTCAATTAGTGGTTTGTGTGTTTGCGGTAATGTCAGACAACGCGAAAACTGACCGACCAAAAAATTAATGTGAGTGTCTGACAAAATGTATAAATACACCTTAAACATAATTTATGCTAACTTGACTTCTGTTTAATAAATACAGAATAATTACTGTAACTATTAGCTGTATACATCATGTTTACTTCTTGATTGATCGTTATTCTACACGCATTTAATATTATTTTGTATAGTATTTATAATAAAATAAATCAGTAATTTTTCATTATCAGATAGCGAAATCATATTTTCATGTGCTCGCTCCTAACACAGTAGTATGAAATGTTTCTATATTTGAAATAAATAAAGCGAATATCATTATTTCATGTCAAAGCAATAAACTGATGCACTGCCCCGTGTTTTAAATCAGTTGTACTTGAATTACCAACATAAGTCAGACTCATCTGCTCATCAATATCAGTATGTTTATCTATACAAAGTAAAACTAAGCATTTTACAATTACAAAGAAATATATATTTATATATTTCAAGCGATTTGATTATACTATTTTAGTATACAATGCATTTATTATAGTCCATATAAAAACTATTTCTTTTTGTAGAATGAAAGGCCTCTACACGAGACTGTGTTAGAAACATCAGTATTTCACAAGAAAAACAATGATGCATCATAAGGAACAATGAAACTATGAATGTCCATATGTATAAGATATCTTCATTATTTAATGCCCGTACAATTAACTGATCTTACCGCCTCATATTTTTCATCAGTGATTTTCAGGCAAATCAAAATTTACTAGAAGTTACATTGTTTCCAAGAAAATAATGACGAGAATGAATATGAATATTTATTATATTTATAATAGATAAAGCATTTATACTTTGTGGGCCAATTGAAAACGCACGTCGGGGAACATTCCTAAAAAATAAAATTAATGATTTGACTTCATTTTGTGATAATAAAAACGGACAGTTATATTAAATAGTGGCAAATTAGATTTATATTCATTTGGGAAAATACGTCGCTTTGTATAACTACTATAGTCGATAATGCATTCATAAAACGCAAATTAAATGACGATGTCCGAAGCTTTCGCCAGTGTCTATTTATAGGAAGATGCAAAATATGTTTATACATTGAATAGTCTCTACAGGAGAAGATAAAAGAACGTGCAATTCTAAATAATTCTTAATAAATAGATCTATCAACCGTTATTCAAATTAACAAGTATTTATAAATGTAAGTTATTCTTACTTCGTTATTAATCTTATTCTCTATGGTTCTCACGATGCTGTTAGAACGATTGAGTGTTTTCGACGTGTATACTATTAATAGGCGCAGGTTAGTCAGCGAGTGTATTCTATGAAATGTTGCCTATCGAATATGCGATATTAACGGGGAATTTTCTCAAGGTCACATTACACGGCTTGGAAACATTGGCGTGTAAATTGAAAATTAAAACTGAGCAAATGTACGGAGCTCAGATTTGGAAATAAGTCAAAAACGTAGACAAAGTAAAGAGGTTTTTTTTGGATTTTTCCACATTGGCTCATTTTCCCTTTCATCTCCGAAAAGAAATGGAGCCAATAGTTTACAGTCCGTGGGGGAGATACTTTTAAAGTAGCCGATGCAACGTTATGATGTATTCATTCGTTACTACTGGTGGGAAATTTACACAACATTTGATTGGATGTTGAGAAGGGTCAAAAGTTGGGTTAAAGAGCTACGCCGAAAAATCCTGGTGTCAGACAGCTAATCGAAAAATGTCTCCTAGTCTAGAATGTGCAATGATTATGGTTGAATACTAGTATAGTAAAATAGTGTTCATTTTCATTGAACAAAATGTTAGTCACATGTTAGAATTGATATGTGTTTGGAGCTGGTTTGTTTATATCATCAAATAAAACTACTTTTTATCAAACCCCTAGGGGTTTTAATCCTAAACATCAAATCACACTTCTAACAGTCGCTTGATAGCCGATATAAAACCAATATAAGGTTTAAATTTAACTTTTTTATGTTTAATATTTACCTGTCCAAAACTACTCGTTGTTTTGGATTCTGCAAGTCCTTGTCTAGCAGCAGTACTTTCCGTTCGTACTAAACAAATGAACAGTCATGTTTGCATGCATTAAAGTGTACATTGCAAAGGTTATTTACTCTGGTTAACAAAACACTACATTTATATTGAAGCATTAGGTCTGATCTAGTGTGTATGCATTTTTTCATGAATCTGGAACAGAAACGCTCACGTGACAATGAACGTACCTTGAGTGCCGTGGGTTTTCCCTGTGATAGTCCGTGTCGGGCTGGTTACACCCGTACGTTTTGCTACGCCTACGGCTGGAAAACAATATGATATGTAATGCTACGGTTGATAAATATGATTGTATAGTATATATTTACAAGATGATAATTGTGATTTTTAGGAGCATTAAACATTATGCTTCAACTTGTATGCTTCACATCCACTTCGTCTACTGAAATGTTCTACCTTGCTAAATACGTGTATGTAGCAAAAATCGTTACTCGTAGTTGTATATTAAAAATAACAGTTGCTCCTTACACTGTCAAATCTTGTACAACATACTCTGAATATTTTAGCTATGCTGTTGGTCTAAGACAAGGGGAGGTAATGTCTCCGATTCTTTTTTCATTGTTTGTAGAAGATCTAGAACTGTTTCTACAAGATGACACACTGTCTGGCTTAAATATAGATGACCTAATTTTAATTTTGTTGCTATTTGCAGACGACATGGCCATTTTAGGTAAAACACCAGAAGAAGTACAATCCCAATTAGATAAACTTTACATATACTGTAATTGTTGGGGGCTTAATGTGAATACGTCAAAAACCAAAATAATGGTCTTTCGCAAAAGGGGTAAAATTCGCCAGGATGAGAAATGGACTTACAATGGTCAAAAAATAGAAGTCGTCGATAATTTCAACTATCTCGGCACTGTAATTAATTACACTGGTAGCTCTACATTAAACCAAGAGCATTTGGCTGGAAAAGCCCTTAAGGCTACCAATACTTTACTCTACAAATGTAAGCAATATGATCTTAAGCCTAAATCATTTTGTCAATTGTTTGATTCTTTTGTTGGCTCCATTTTATGTTCTGCCTCTGAAATATGGGGATTTAATAAATCTAAAGAGATCGAACGCATCCATTTAAAATTTTGCAAAAGGTTGTTAAATGTAAAAATAAACACGTGTAATGCTACGGTATATGGAGAGTTAGGTAGATACCCGTTATATGTAAATAGATATGCACGAATTGTTAAGTATTGGTTTAAAATTATTAACAGTAAAAATATTATTATACAAACTGTGTATAAACAAGCAGTGGATGATTGCAACAAAGGATACAACAATTGGGTTGCGGATGTTAAAAAATTGTTAAATCAATACGGATATTCCTATGTATTTGAAAATCCCAATGTTACTAACACTCATGCTTTTGTATGTGAATTCAAATGTAGAATTATTGACACATTTAAACAAGAATGGTTTGGTAATATGAATAATAGTTCTGTTTTAGACATGTATAGAATGTTTAAAACATCTCTCGAATATGAAGACTACTTAGATTTATTACCCAAGAGCCTACGTTTTTACTTTGTAAGATTACGGGCGTCTGCCCATCCATTGAGAATTCAAACAGGCAGATACTCCCGTAACAATATCCCTCGTAACGAACGTTATTGCCTATGTTGTAACCAAATAGATACAGAGGATGAATTCCATTTCACTTGTATATGTCCTTGTTATCGTACACCCCGAGAAAAATATATTAAATGTTTTTACTATATCAGGCCATCTGTTGTTAAGTTCCACATTTTATTGACATCAACGTGTAAATCTGAGATTGTTAATTTATGTAAATATGTAAAAGAAGCTTTAACTATACGAAATACTATTATAAATACCACGTAAATTATTAAAATAATGCAATGTAATATACTTTCTCTAACTTTTAAACCATAGCTATATTTATTTTAATAATTATTTTGTTTTTATTCTATTTTCCGCAAAAATATTTTATCTATCTTTACTGCCTTTAAAATTGTACTTTTTTTTTTTTCGTAACATTGGTTATTGTATAATTAAATTGTTTTCATTGTAACATATTGACAAGTGATAGTACTTTATTTAAAATTTATAAGTTCCATGAAAATTAGAATTTTTTCGCAAATTTGGTTTTTGTATAATTAAATTGTATTCATTGTAATATATTGATACGTGACATAACTTTATTTCAAATTTGTATGTATTTAAGACGATGTACATATGTATAAGTCTAAATAAATTGTCTGTCTGTCTGTCTGTCTGTCTGTCTGTCTGTCTGTCTTAAACGAGGACATAAAAAAGACTGTATGGAGCCAATATAGATCATGTTTGCTACCTTTGTTACATATGTTTCGAAGTGCTGCAGTGCATAGCGTGCTGCTGCTAGTCTTAACACGTACATTAGCGAGTTGTTTTCGCACAGCAAGCAGCTAATCCATTCGTACACGGAGGTGATTTTGTCGCCGGGCATTTCATATGCCTTATACCCAGGGACATCGATTCTCTGAAATGCATACTAAAACGGTCTTTTTTGATGTTGTACTATTATTATTATTATTTATTATTATTATTATTATTATTATTATTATTGTTGTTGTTGTTGTTGATGTTGTTGTCAGAGCGCGTGCATAGAGTATTGACTATCCAAGTATTTGCATATTCGTGTGCATATATCGTATTTTCAAACACAATAGAACATTGGAGATATTGCTTTTCGAAAATAAACAAAACTCACGTTCGAACTTTACGGTCCGGTTTAATTATGTCCATGTCCTTAAGTTTGTCAAACACAACACTGTGTGAATCAGCGAATTCTGCAAAACTTTTTCTCCACGTGTTCGATTCCTGAGCAGTTATCTTGTCTATAATGGCCCCATCCTATATGATGAAAAACACAAGAGCATTTTATATGGAGGAAAAACGGAATTAATTATTTATTTCAGAATGCTTCGGACATTTTATTTTTTAAATTGACGGTTTTATTTCTTTAACACTCTTCCTGTCAAAAACTTTGTACTCAGTGCTCATGATAATACCAATATTAAAATAAAATGAGAAGGTAATAAATTATATAAAAAAAATGATACAATAATAACGCATTTTACTACGGCTTAACTTCATATTGCATTTATTTTGTGCTTTGTTAAGTAAACACTACTAAATGTAATACAAACACGTGTTAATCTAACACGGAACATGCATATAAACAAAGAAAGATCATATATTTTTTTATACTATGGCTCAATCTGCAATAAGCCATGTGCATCAAGCGCTAAAACAAACGAGGGAGCCTATACATTTAACAGCCTGTGTGCATATTTTATCAATGGCAGTACGTGCCGAAACACTTCGCTCTGTAAACAGTTAAATGTTTAAATCTAGTGTCCAATGGTGTTGTACTGCAATAAATATGTGCAGACCCGATTAAATTAAGTAAATAATGTTTTTCGTTTACCGGCATTCTAAACACTTTGTAAACAAATAGTACGTACAAATTACAGTCGGTAACAAATGCACTGAAACCGTTATAAACATGGACTAATCGATACAAGTAAATCAGACGATTTCTAAATACAAACAAATGCAGCGGGTTTATAAACAGAAAATCGCGATTTCCCCTATTTTCAGTAAATGGTCCCGCCCCTCATTATCAACATAATTTAATCCGACTATAACATCCACAAACGATTGCGCATCTAAATCTGTTTGAGGGTTATTAGAAAACACACTATGAATCAATTTAGTTAACCGAAAGAACGCAGGTAGATATGACAACAGTACTTACAAGCCTTTCTACTATAGGAACGTTAACCATTTTTGCATGTGTTTGTTCATCCGCTTTGAACAAAGGTATTATGCGATAACTGTGTGGATTACTAGCCGACTTCATCCAGTATATGTGCAGTTCTCGGTCACATGATGAACTTGATTTCAAAAATAATCTCAGGCCTGGTGTTGTCCGTACGTCTCGATCGTGATATCGATTATTCTCAAACTGCTGGATGATGTTGCAATTTAAAACACCACTCAGTAACTCCGCATCAAAAGGACCTGAAATACGAACGTTGAATGCCGTAATTAGCGAGAAATGCTTGATTTGTATATAATGAAATGTATTGGCCATACTATATGAAAAATTTATTGGTTCGTTAATAACATGCTGAAATGTTATTTGAACGTACCTGTTCTCCCACTTATGACTATTTTATGCACTAAATTGTCCAGCGCTAGTGATACACTTGTCTCTTTCAACGGTAATGTGAATTCTTTGAAACAGATGCCGTGAATTTCAAAGAATATATTGGCGTCAAACAAAGGAGTTTTGGATGATTTAAACTCATCCATCAGCTGAATTAAATTTGCACAAATAAAGAATGTCACACATTATACAATACTTACTATAATATACATACCAACACTAACCCAAAACGACAATCTATACTTCTTAAACTAACGAATTGAATAGCGTGTCGGATTTACAGTCAACATAGAACACAATACACTGAAAACAGACCAACGTATACCTAGTAAAGATTTGGACATGAATTGTGTCTCTTAAATAAAATGCAAATGCAGTATTGTGTACGAAAGGGGGGAAATCAACAATAATATATTTTGTATTTGGGATCACCCTAACAGGTTTTGTTAATGCCCTGGTTGTGTAAAATTATAATAAACATTCACAGCATTTATATTCTTAATTCTGGTGCGTCCGTGACCTTTGCTTCCGTTTACAGGCAGTATTATCGAATAGTTTTTTTTGCAAAACACACGTTTCATGTAGAGATGTGTGCGTGTTATATCCATGATGAACTCATTATTGATGAATGTATATTAAACGATTCAATAACAACGGTGGGTTCTTACAAAATGCGAGTTACACATTATGGAGTAAATTATAATTTCTGATAGCGGAAGGGATGCCAAGTTGTCGCTAGAATCTTCGCCTTTACAATTCTTAATATACTAGACGTTTAGTCCGAGATCTTTTCTATCCAGTTAATACCTTTGGTTGAACAATGCAAGCTATTATAAATCATATAAATACAGCAATAGTACTTTTTTTAAATTTAAATGAAATTGAATGTTTGATATTGTGGTTTAACTATAAATTGATATTGTGGTTTAACTATGCAACAGAGGTATTCTGAAAGTGTCCAACATATATGTGAATAGTTGAAATCTTGGAAGATTTCGAATATGTACGATAGCATATAATGTACCCGAATACTTAAATGAAAAAATAAAATTCACAAAATGTAAAGCATAGTTCACGCTGCAAAATATTATTCAGCATTGTTTTCATAGTATTATATATGATAAAATTCAAAATATCACAATAAAGACGACAAAGTACCTTTTGAACATAACTTTCAAAATTAGCTATTGCGAAACGTGCTGTAGAATGAAGAATGTCCTTCCAATCTTCTTTGCCACAGAGTAGATGACTGACCAGTATGTAAAGATCCATAGTGTCCTCTTCTGGTATTGCATATGCCTCAAATCCATGGACATCCATTCTGTTATAAAGCACAACAGTTATCGTTATTATTGAATCGTAAATCCTTGAATACGATTATTGTGTACTGCAATTGTCGTCTTTTGAAAGATGCGTCAATATTGTTGAAAGTACACTTCAGTGGGTTTTTAACAAAATAATGCGTAGTTAAATATAATCCCTATTTTCTTGTCAATTGAGTACGTCGGAAGCGAGGTTGTTTATTGCATCAGTGTTATTAACACGTGTCATTAGTCCTAACACATGTATTAATATCTTACGAAATTATTCTGCATAAGTAACACATATTTCTTCTGGTCTTAATAAGTTCGTTAGTGATTTCTTATTGGTGTGCACTTTTGATTTTAGTTATTCTACACATTTTATCATTTCATTAACCCATTGTAAATTATCAAATAATCGTTTGAAAATAATTAAATATTAAAACATTTGGTATGCTCCTGTAATTTAATCAATAGTTTTTCTTAATTAAACTTAAAAATAATGATCCGCTTTGTTCCGTATACTCTGCCCCGAAGTAAAGCAATATTCCGTTAGTAGTACACCTGAATTAATATTTGGATGTGCACCAATTATTGGCCGATTCAATTGGAGCGTCTTTAATATCGAACTGCCGAGTAAACAATCATTGCAAATGAAACGGCCTTGTAACTTTGAGTGTAAGTTTGGCGAAATATTATTCGTATTGTAAAATTAAGTTGTTCGTTAAGTTTATGCTCAGTATTAACATCACTGGCACACTTAAAATATTATACAAAGATATGTTCAATTGTGTATGGGATGCATGGTTGCAAACTTACGCTTGAAATGTCAGACAGGAATGTGGCTCAATCACTGTTTTAGTTTGTAAATTATCCCACTCGTAAGGACACTCTTTAGATATAAGTTCCAAACAGTCGTTGCAATTGTTCAGCTCGCGCATACTGTTGTAGAGTTTCTCACAGCAATCCTGCCATGCATAAATAGTACATGTATTACATGTGACTAAAAAAAAAATGTACATACAATAATAGCAAAATGGTGCATACTTCATAATAAGCAACATACGTGTAATATTTCCGATGATTAGATACAATTCCGAAAGAAATGTATTTATTCACAATTTACATAGAATAGCATGTCCATTGACACGTTTTGCGTAGAAAAGCATATGTGTTTAGTTAAATAAAATGTATCTTTTCAGGCGCAAGTTTTGATTATCAAGTGAGTTTTAACAAACATCGTTTCTGTACGCTGTTTATTATTACATGATATTTAGCAATTTTGTTTAATCAACATGAATGTAGGCCGATGTGTGGATGAGCGCGCTAAAATTTGAAAACATGATATGATTGAGAAAATGTTGTTGTTGTTGTTGCTTTATTCTAACAAGTATAGAGATCGCAGATTATTATAGAATTCATTTAATTAACGAGGAAAATAAATTTTAATCCGGCGTAACACATTTTGGTACCATTAAAAAGCGAGTGCATAACTTTCTGTGGTTGTTTTGGACTTAAATTAAACCTCAAATATTATGAATAGTTATCATATGTTTCAAAAAGATTAGCAACGGTTTTGTTGTATTTAACTGTTGAGTTTTAAGATCTACTCAGATTACAGCTATAGATAAATTAACGTGCACACACTGAATATAACAAGTCACACAATTTAATTTCGTACAATAACTGCGGACAAAAATTAAGATTCAATTAGTGGTTTGTGTGTTTGCGGTAATGTCAGACAACGCGAAAACTGACCGACCAAAAAATTAATGTGAGTGTCTGACAAAATGTATAAATACACCTTAAACATAATTTATGCTAACTTGACCTCTGTTTAATAAATACAGAATAATTACTGTAACTATTAGCTGTATACATCATGTTTACTTCTTGATTGATCGTTATTCTACACGCATTTAATATTATTTTGTATAGTATTTATAATAAAATAAATCAGTAATTTTTCATTATCAGATAGCGAAATCATATTTTCATGTGCTCGCTCCTAACACAGTAGTATGAAATGTTTCTATATTTGAAATAAATAAAGCGAATATCATTATTTCATGTCAAAGCAATAAACTGATGCACTGCCCCGTGTTTTAAATCAGTTGTACTTGAATTATCAAAATAAGTCAGACTCATCTGCTCATCAATATCAGTATGTTTATCTATACAAAGTAAAACTAAGCATTTTACAATTACAAAGAAATATATATTTATATATTTCAAGCGATTTGATTATACTATTTTAGTATACAATGCATTTATTATAGTCCATATAAAAACTATTTCTTTTTGTAGAATGAAAGGCCTCTACACGAGACTGTGTTAGAAACATCAGTATTTCACAAGAAAAACAATGATGCATCATAAGGAACAATGAAACTATGAATGTCCATATGTATAAGATATCTTCATTATTTAATGCCCGTACAATTAACTGATCTTACCGCCTCATATTTTTCATCAGTGATTTTCAGGCAAATCAAAATTTACTAGAAGTTACATTGTTTCCAAGAAAATAATGACGAGAATGAATATGAATATTTATTATATTTATAATGGATAAAGCATTTATACTTTGTGGGCCAATTGAAAACGCACGTCGGGGAACATTCCTAAAAAATAAAATTAATGATTTGACTTCATTTTGTGATAATAAAAACGGACAGTTATATTAAATAGTGGCAAATTAGATTTATATTCATTTGGGAAAATACGTCGCTTTGCATAACTACTATAGTCGATAATGCATTCATAAAACGCAAATTAAATGACGATGTCCGAAGCTTTCGCCAGTGTCTATTTATAGGAAGATGCAAAATATGTTTATACATTGAATAGTCTCTACAGGAGAAGATAAAAGAACGTGCAATTCTAAATAATTCTTAATAAATAGATCTATCAACCGTTATTCAAATTAACAAGTATTTATAAATGTAAGTTATTCTTACTTCGTTATTAATCTTATTCTCTATGGTTCTCACGATGCTGTTAGAACGATTGAGTGTTTTCGACGTGTATACTATTAATAGGCGCAGGTTAGTCAGCGAGTGTATTCTATGAAATGTTGCCTATCGAATATGCGATATTAACGGGGAATTTTCTCAAGGTCACATTACACGGCTTGGAAACATTGGCGTGTAAATTGAAAATTAAAACTGAGCAAATGTACGGAGCTCAGATTTGGAAATAAGTCAAAAACGTAGACAAAGTAAAGAGGTTTTTTTTGGATTTTTCCACATTGGCTCATTTTCCCTTTCATCTCCGAAAAGAAATGGAGCCAATAGTTTACAGTCCGTGGGGGAGATACTTTTAAAGTAGCCGATGCAACGTTATGATGTATTCATTCGTTACTACTGGTGGGAAATTTACACAACATTTGATTGGATGTTGAGAAGGGTCAAAAGTTGGGTTAAAGAGCTACGCCGAAAAATCCTGGTGTCAGACAGCTAATCGAAAAATGTCTCCTAGTCTAGAATGTGCAATGATTATGGTTGAATACTAGTATAGTAAAATAGTGTTCATTTTCATTGAACAAAATGTTAGTCACATGTTAGAATTGATATGTGTTTGGAGCTGGTTTGTTTATATCATCAAATAAAACTACTTTTTATCAAACCCCTAGGGGTTTTAATCCTAAACATCAAATCACACTTCTAACAGTCGCTTGATAGCCGATATAAAACCAATATAAGGTTTAAATTTAACTTTTTTATGTTTAATATTTACCTGTCCAAAACTACTCGTTGTTTTGGATTCTGCAAGTCCTTGTCTAGCAGCAGTACTTTCCGTTCGTACTAAACAAATGAACAGTCATGTTTGCATGCATTAAAGTGTACATTGCAAAGGTTATTTACTCTGGTTAACAAAACACTACATTTATATTGAAGCATTAGGTCTGATCTAGTGTGTATGCATTTTTTCATGAATCTGGAACAGAAACGCTCACGTGACAATGAACGTACCTTGAGTGCCGTGGGTTTTCCCTGTGATAGTCCGTGTCGGGCTGGTTACACCCGTACGTTTTGCTACGCCTACGGCTGGAAAACAATATGATATGTAATGCTACGGTTGATAAATATGATTGTATAGTATATATTTACAAGATGATAATTGTGATTTTTAGGAGCATTAAACATTATGCTTCAACTTGTATGCTTCACATCCACTTCGTCTACTGAAATGTTCTACCTTGCTAAATACGTGTATGTAGCAAAAATCGTTACTCGTAGTTGTATATTAAAAATAACAGTTGCTCCTTACACTGCGATGTTTGCTGAGATCATCAGGTTTATCAGACGTAGCTTCTGTTCCATCAATGATAGTGCGGCCTGGTGCTAACTTCAGGCTTTCCTTTGCTAAAACATGAAACAAAATATATATAAAAAATCAACCCTATATGCAGATCTTTTCCTCTAAATATATATTCAATTATCAGAAGAACGTAGCGTGTTGTAGACTGAACCACTGACCAGAATGTACATTGAAATTGATCAATTATCATTTTCACAAGAACACGAAAAAGCGATTCTTTTAAACATATGATTTTATTCATGAAAAGCATATCGTTAACGTATGTGATTCTTAGATAGAAATGTTCACGTGACCATACAAAAGCAATGTACGAACCTTGAGTGTCGTGGTTTTCATCTCTTATTGTCGGAATCGTTACACCCTTATGTTCGTTTGGGTTTTCGACTGGAAAGAAAGATTTCAAATGAAGCGTAATGCAATACCTGTTTAAAATATATTATTATTATTATTATTATTATTATTAAATTATATGTGATCTATTTTAACTGGAAATTTTGATTTCGAGAAATATTGAATAAAAGCCATTATATAAAGTTCTCCTTCGAATATCTTTCATTATCCTAAGATCCTTGATGGTTGTTGAACTCTCAAAGGCTGGAGTATGATTAGTTAAACCAATGAAGAAAATGTGGGATGACACTGTTAACTGTGTTTACTTTATTGGCCGATATGACGAAATCAGTGTCGTACGAATCTGGAGTGACATGGGTTTCAGCCGTGGTTGTCAAGGTCGGGCCTGATGCACCTTCATGTTTCTCTGCCCATAGGGCTGCAAAGAAAGATTTCAAATGAACAGTGATGCAATGTATGTTATTTATACTTAAAAGTGATATATTTATACATTGGAATGTTTTATTTCATGAGGCATCAAACATTAAGCTAGAACGTAATATGATTTTATGAATTTGATAAGCTTCATATTTACGGTGTCGATTTAGTCTGCTAAATATGTTTAAAAATATATAACGCATTAGTTACTTTTTACAGTTTTCCTCCTAAGATCTTAAGAGGTTGTTGAAATCTCAAAGACTACATAAATAAGTAACACCAGAGAACATTGTATGGAGTGAAACTGTTAAAATCTTTCATTTGATGGACTATCATGGCCAAACCTGTGACGTACAAAGCTGGAGTGTCGCGGGATTTAACTGTGGCTGTCACAGTAGGACTTGAATGTTTACGTTCGAATGTGATTACGGCTAAATGCCATTTCAGAGACAATGCAATTCAGTGTCTGTTGTATATTTTTTTAATACAATGGATGTTGACAAATTTTAATGTTTATGTGTAAATCATATGTTATCCAAGCTCTTACTTACTTTGAGGTGTTCGGGTTCTAGCTTTTTTTAGAATAGACATGCCGGTGTCCACATCACTTTGTCTCTCTACTGGAGAATATAAAGTGAAATGTTATGTTTGCATCTGTTTAGTCACAGAATACAATGTATAAGCAACATGTCATACGGTATGACCTGATTATATTCCAGACAAAAGTTGATAATGTGTTTACCAAAACAGTCCATATTCTCTTCTGATGGTAAGCCCTGATTTGCATCTACTGATGCTTCCTCGTTCGCCGTTGATATGTTCAATGGTACCTCTTCTGAATTGTGGAACATAATTTAGATCTATTGAAATACGTTAAGCATAGTGCTTTGTGATTCACATGTATATGTTACAACAAAAACATCGACTTTATTTATTAAAGACTTAAAATGTATCTTCAACCTGTAATATCGGCCTAACATTTTAATTATGGTATTAGAAACAATCAATGAATTTTGACAACAAACTGTTGCAGTGTTTGTACTTTCTGTTGCAGGTATGTTAAAATAGGGTTGGTCTGCTTTCTTCAGTTTGACAGAACAATAGTTTAAAGTAAGTTTCTATTTCAAACATGTACTATTTTGGAAAATAAATCGAACTTAAGAAAAAAAAAATTGACAATTCAGTGATGGATCTTCCGTGTTCATATGTACGCACTTAAAATAATGAAAACATATGCTTAGAATACTACAATTTATCACTACTACAATATTAGATGATTAGTGCAATTGATTTTTTTTATTCTGTTCAATATTCGCGAGACAATGTTTATTTTCCAACCCGATGGAACATTTCTTCCGGCTAGTTGTCTTGGATTTTGACTTGAGAGCTGTCTTCCTGGAAACAGGGACACCACACTGATTGTTAATTTATAGATTTTATTCCATATGTAGTGTTCTTGAAGAATTATGTGTATCACTACAAACCATCACTAAATAATGTCATCTTGATAATTTTTGTACCGCACGATTTACCTTTCTTCAAGTGCCTAAATGGTATTCGTAGTCTGACACAAGTCTGACGCAAGCTTTTACCTTTAAAGGCGAAAATTAAAACATAGCCAAATTATTGTCAACAGTGTCTGTAATTATTATTATTTACATTACAGTAGCATGACGACGAAAATACTCATCAATACATTATACCATTAGTATTATGAACGTTGTTATGCGCAAACTCACCTATCTTATGTTTACAAAGTACTACTAATGTAGTTGCTGCAATTGCTGCAATTACCACTGTTACTGCTGTGGCTATCAGCGCATATATATTTGTATTAAGTCTTTGCGGATGATGCGTTTTTTCTGAAAGTACAAACATTCATTTGAAATAAAATAATAGTATATGTGTAATACAACATTTACAGTTGAAATAATGAATTAATGTACTGTTAAACGTAACTGATGTGTCATTTAAATAGTGAATTGCTTCATTGTGAATGACTAGACACATTACCTTGATCTGTATACTGCTTGGCATTTAGACAATGCTACTTTTCAAAACTGAGCGTGCGACTCTTTTGTGACATCGATAACCTTTCATAAATATCAAAAGGCTGTAGCTTTTCATAAATATCAAAATATTAAGTTGACACTTTCTTAGTTAAAATGTGTATTTTAATGTTTCACCGGCATATATTGATGCGTCATTGTTGTGACATGAAATCTACAAACACAAAAGTAGACCAGTTATAAAGAGTCAGAGTTTTTTTAGCTGAGTATAAATATATAAATACATACCGGTAGACAAATGTTGTGCACCATCTTCAACAACAACTGTTGTAAAAACGGACGTGGTATCAGGTGGAAGACTAATGAAACAAAGACCAATAGATCTACTTAATACAAATCAAAATATCAGCACACATCCTTTAATCATTTTAAAAACAGCAATGAACTCATTCATTTAGCAAGGAAAATTAATTAGTCGTGCAGTACTATTCACCAGTAGGATCGCTAATACCATAACATGAACAACATATCAGACATTAACGTTTATTTAAACCGTATGTATGTTTCAAAATATTCAAAAGGGATGTAAACTGACGTACATTACCGTTAAGTCTTAAAATCAGATGCACTGTTGATATATTAAAATACTTTTACAAATAGCGTACAAATAATACATTTTTAAAACCTATAAAAGCGTTTGCAGCAACAACCGTTATAATTTGAAATAAATGCTTTTGAGCTTAATAGACAAACGGGAAACCGTAACACGTCATACGGTTAAATAAACCGAGTAATACATTATAACGTGTTGGCAGTTATCTGACGTTTTCGGTCTTGCCAGTCCTGCAGGACATTCCTTTGCACAACTGTAATCTGGAAGAACATACAACAGGTATATATTAACGGAAACATATATAACCTAATCAGACATTTGCTCTTTTACAAAAAGTCATATGCAAGCTATTTGAATAACGCCGTCAATTTGAAACATGGTTGATTCATTTCCATAAATTGTTTAAAATGTATATTCAAGATTAAGCTTCTATTTGTGTTGAATTGTATGGTATGGTTAGACAATGCTCACTTAACAAAACTTCTTCGCCATCTGGACATTTCTTCTGGAAGCACTTTTTATTTTCATAAAAGCACATTTCCTCTGTTTGCGCTGCATATCCCTTTCTAGCGTCACATCGGCAATGCCCGTCGGTTTTTGTTAGTTCGCTGTGCGACACATTTCCACAGTCTACCTTGTGCTGTTGCTCTGTACACACGTTTGTTTTCACACTGGGACATTCACTGTAAGTTGCGGAAGAAGTACTAAGGTGGTCATTGAACCTGTCCCTTTTGAAGCATGGTCGAAAATGTACTGAAACTATTGCTTGATCCACATGACTTCTTGTTTTCTCTATTGATATTCGAGGTTCTCGTCCTAAGGGAAACACGAGATAATAACGATTTTTTATTTTGTCAATTTTAAAACTTATCAAATAGGATTTTGTATCGATCCTCTCATGAATTTACACCTTTATTTCTCTTCATAATGCTGCATTTACATACACGAGTTTCAAATAGGTACTTGCGTCTGTAACCTAAATTAATTATAATAGCTTGTAAATATTTTATAGTGTGTTCAGAGATATTACACAGACATCCATGTTTTAACGAATAAAAGTTAAAGTAAGTACTTGGCGAGTCATCCAAGAGAACATTTATGTGCTTTTTTTTTCGAAATCCAGCAAACAGTTTAAGACGAGAAGATTTTGAAAATTATGATTTTAATAAAGAAATACCGCCCTTCACACTGGCGTCATATGTTTGTAACAAATAAAATTAATTTGAAGGAAATATGGTCGAAGGTTACCCAATGAATATTTATATTAAGTTGTTTTAAAATTCAAGAAGTGGATTTTGGACAAGAAGTTTTTCAAAGTTTTCAATTTAGCCATATAAAAAACTATCCCGCCTCTGGGCGGCCATGTTTTTAACGAATCCAAATGATTTGAAGGAATTTGGTAGTGGAACATGTATGTGAAATTATTTTGAAAACCTTCTAGTGTTTCATAGAAAATGATTTGGATGTTTTTCAACGAATAAAAATGATTTGAAGGAATATTTTAGAGGGACACCAAATGAACCTTTTCTGTGAATTAATATCTTAATGCTTTCAGTGGTTTCAGAGAAGACGATTTTAAATATTAGTTTTCAGTATAGTTATATAATGAAAACTCCCATGCCTTCTGACAGCCATGTGTTTTAAACAAATAAAAAAGATTTAAAAGAATGTGTAGAGTGTTCCCAAGGAAAATTAATGTTAAATTTTAATAAAATCCAGTTAGTTGTGACGAAATTTTCAATATAGACATATAAGAAAAAATGCCCTGTCCCATGGTGGCCGTGTATTTTACAAATCAAAACGTTTTGAAGGAATTTAGTAGAATGTCTCATTTATATGAATTAATTTTGAAATCCAATAAGTGGCTAGTTTAAACCTATTTATTTTAGCTCGATTGCATCGAAAGCCTAAGGCTTTCTGAGACACTCTCGAGTCTGTTTGGGTAGAACCAGTACTTGGTGTTTTTGGGGCAGATCTTGAGAACAGTCCCAGAGTGGGGATCGAACGCGGGACCTCCCGATCGCTGGGCGGACACCATATCCACTACGCCATTGCGACCAATGAATGGTTTCTGACAAGACGATTTTTGACAGTTTGATTTGATGTTTTTAAGGCGTTTGGTTGCCATGAGAACCAGACTTATCAGATATTGCATTCAATTGAGAAGAAATTTGTTAAAGGACTATCCAAAGAACATTCCTCTTGGTTAAAATATTCTTCAAGCGGTTTCAGAGAAGTTGTTTGAAGCAATTATTGGCGACCAACAACGCAAGACGGACTATGACTGACTACAATAGCTCACCTTTGAGCACGTCGTGCTCATGTGAGCTAATAAAACTATAAGGTTTAAAACAGTAATGTATTTTTTCATTACTTACATTACGATGACAGTTACATAGTAAAATTTCCCAACCTAATATTTGATTTAACAACTTTTTAACATGGTCGGAAACCACTCATTGGATTTGTAACATGTTACATACCTTCTGTGCAAAATATTTCAGGAACACAAGCATCAATAAATCTTTCCTTGTCGTGAAAACTGCTAGCGCAACGATATCTGGTTCCGGGAGTGCAGTTTGCGTGTTTCTCCTGACAATACCACTGGCAGGACCCATATGTAGGACAGTAGACGTTGAACTGTTGTAATTTCAGACTACATGGTTCACAATCAAATCGGATCTTTGGTTGGCTAGATATGACTTGTTCTAAAGCAACCTGTTGACAAGCTATGTTTATTATACACTTTTATCTTATATAAGTAACTTCCAATACATTATTTTGATTTTAACATTGGATTGTGAAACGATTATTAAGCGATAATATGTTCTAAGTGTTATCTTGAAGCTGAATATTCCACGAAAATGTTCAGCACATGATAAACTATTTTTACAACGCGGATGAATGATAGAATATTTAAGGTACAAATATAAAGTGTTATTTACTATAACGGTTAATTTTTCAATTATATTTTTTGTACAGTACACATTTTGCAATTAAAATACATTTTTAATGTACTTATGACTTACCAAGATAATCAATAAGTAAAAAGATGTGTTAGCCATCGATTCCTGGTAGAGCGTAAATACCTGAAAAAAATCATCACATGCAACAACTAGTACACGAGCAGGGAGGAATTCAAGATCGAAAGATTGATATTCGGTCTTTAAATATGAAAGAGTTCACTGTAACATGATCTTGAAGTCAAGCTCTTGGGTACATAATCAACAAGCCTATTGCATTTTTAGTTACTTCAATCGCTTGATATATATTTATATTTACTTCAAATAAAATAAATATATACAATCCACACCGGTACAATCCACATATACCAAGTTTATATTCCACAATGAAGTAAAATACACATTTGCGTATATCTGAACTATAGTGGTATATCTTGGAACAGGAAATGCATGCGATAAACAAAGTTACGCGTATAGGCATGTATAGTCGTTCTGAATTTGGCTGTTAATGAGTGAAACCCATTTTCGGAAAATAGGGAATTCGTGATGTTTTGCTTTTAAACAGGAGACACTCGTCTATATTCAAATTGAATGAATATCGATTCGTTCATCTTCATAACGATTATTACTTAAAATAACGGACTGTAGGATGTTATTTATCATGAAAGATCATCATACGATAACAATTAGGATATATATGTATAATACTTAGAATATTGCATAGCTAACCTTAGTATGTTAAGCACACACAGCAAAATTATTCAATGTTATCACTTAAAAAGAGCATTTCCATATGCGAATAGTAATATGCAAAATGTAAGCAAACTTGAAAATGTAGGGTTGACTTTCTAAATTCCGGTTTTGCATTGTTAAAGACGGCTGCACTGTGTCCAACTATTTACATTTACGGTATATGGCAGTAATATAGGCACTTTCATTTTTATCCTTTTATATATATATATATATATATATACAAGTACAAAAATTTGGATAAACATTTCCGTTAGGAACCGAAATCGCGTCTACAAAACTGCGCATTTCAGTAAGGACCTCTCTACGCGATGCTGCAGTTTTTAACTGCGGGTAGCAATTAATCATGTACATTTCAGTCATATCAATTTTACTACTGATATTAATTTTCTTCGAGAACACTTGCTTATATAATTACGTACTACATGGTTTGTCAATTGTTTATATAAATAATGTCATATTTTATAACATTTCTTACACATTTATTATCTGTAAATGATCTGGGGTTTTTTTGCAAAGGTTAATGTCAACATACCGTCAATACTCTCTTTAAATTGTTGTAGTAAAGTAAGTAGCGTTAGAAAAAATATCAATAAGAAAATGATAAAGCTGTTAAGCATTGGAAAGCGACATTTAATGTGGATACAATTATAGCTTTAAATATTTAAGCACATTCCCCTCCAAAGTACCACACATATCTTTACTAGTTAAAAAGGACTTGTTCACAGAGTTTACCTATTTTAAAAAAAATGCCGTTGGGATGTCTTAACTTCAAACACTAAAGCATCTTGGTTAACAAAAACAAATATTAAATAAGAAAAAAGTAAATTACAAGATTTACCTTCGCCGGAGCTCGAACCTACTATCTTCGGAATCAAAAAACTGACGCTCATAACACATTCCGGCTTACTACCATGTTTGATATTTTACGCTATGTACGTTATTCATATGTTTTTCATAATACAGATAATACAGATGAAAAGCGTTACAAACGCTTTACTATTTAATCAATTTCAATTGATGATCATTCCGAAACAACGCTTTATTTCCTATACACGTTTTTGTCAAAAATGTTATTTTGCTTGTTTATTATATAATGTGTTTAATCGCTTTGAGATCTGGGACAACATTTTTGAAAATTTCCAATCTGTGAACAGGTCCCTTTAACAGGGAATGATAGTTAAAATCGGTAAATGTTTGCATTGCACACACGATGAAAACTCAAGCTAAAATGGATTGGAAATATATTAAAATGGCTGATGGCATGTCCTCGTTGTGTTCAACTAGCATTAAATAATGATTTGGAAAGCTTTCTCTGCTCATATCTTCGCGCATATGTGTATGTAATATAATCTTCAACTTGTTATTATTGTGTTGAAATTAATAATGATTGACATAACACCTCAGGTTTACAGACTTATTTTAAATATTAACATGTGAACTATCTTTGTTTAAAAAATGGTTTTTAGCAATGTATTAAGCATATGATTATGCATAAAATATTGAAATTATGATTTTTTTTAAAGAAATTAATGTGTCTATAGAACAATGAAGTGCTTTATAAAATAAAACACAACATGGTTTTATGGGCGAAATGCATTGACAAGGTAATTATGGAAGATATACTTTCTGACAATAAGCCACATCAACCAATTAAATCAGTCATTTCGACCAATTACTGGGTTGTTGAAATGAAAACATCCAAATATTTTCCAATACGCATCAAGTCAACATAACAAGGAACAATTACAAGATACTTGGATGAAACTGGTAAATTGCAAAGAAGGTTTTACATATGTGTTAGTGAATCTTTGCATTTTCAGATCATGTGCATAATGTACTGATTATGATAGTTACATCACTCAAAATAATGAAATTCAATGACAGTTATCTATAAAGAAAACAATTTTCATTCAACTTCGGTTAAGATCAATATAACACATTACTTTGGTGGGTTTAATGCAAATTAGTTAGCAAATTTACGATGGCTTTTAACCAATTATATTAGCAAATTATGGCAATAAAAACGGTGACCAATTAGCTGGCCTTTATTGTCTTAGTATGTAACATGTATTGGAATAAGAAGATGGCTTAACAAGCAAACAGTCTCAGCATTTCCACTAACAATATCGGTGAGTGAGAGACAAATATGTGTAACGTTTGTACCTCTTCTGCAGACGTTCCTTGATGAAATAAACACAGTCAAGTTGAATAAACGTGACTATATATGCTATTCTTAACGGTCGCGTACCATACAATGTCATCATTGGTTTATTTTTATAGGGAAGATCAAGTGTCCGGTATGCAAACATAAGTGGGATACAATCAATGATTATGGCATTTAGCTTCTAATGCCGTAATTTTGTGTTGATTTCCGTTCATTGTCACATGAAAGGTAGAAAATATAATACAAGGCAATTGTTTAGTATATAATCTAATAGATCTGCAAACGCGTTTCATATTATCAAAT
Organism: Congeria kusceri; assembly: GCA_027627225.1. Taxonomy (NCBI): domain Eukaryota; kingdom Metazoa; phylum Mollusca; class Bivalvia; order Myida; family Dreissenidae; genus Congeria; species Congeria kusceri. The sequence goes on along the minus strand of CM051033.1, from coordinate 7,294,764 downwards.
TCTTGCCTTATATATAACTATCATAAGTACTATGTAAACAATTAGATCGAGCTTTTACATAGAAACACATTTCATTATTGTAAATATTTTAACAACGCGAACACACTGCATTTATACATATATCTTGCTTCGAATAAAACTACAAAGTCGGTTTGCATGTGTTCATTTTGTGATAAAATACGTCACTTCATATCGAAAATTTGAAACAATACAATGCAATTGCACAATTTAACAGACGGAAACTTCCACCGTTTTGAACAAAACTATGCATCGGCTGGTTGAACACTTTTAGTTTAATCGACATAATCTCTGATTAAAAATATATTGTTGCTGACCTGCAGACCAGAGCGTGGTCTTCTTAATATTGCCAACCTATATTGGTCCTTAATCCACATATTAAGAACATTATATCGATTGATCGAGTATGTGGTTAAATATAATAATATTGTTTACAATCGTATTTAAAACCAACTATCATATATAAATACTTGTACTTAACTTGTTTGTGCCCAGTAAAAATCTTAAACAAAAGAGTCAACGATCAAGTTTTATGTATGCATGTACGAGTATTTCTACCTTATAATCACAGTTTTATGCGCGTCCGTGTGCTAATTTGGGCATTGCGTGTATAGTCGAATTGAATTTAGCTGATAAGTAAGGGATAGTCCTTTTACTGAAAATAGGGACTGTGCACAGTAACTTCTATTCTTATCGAGAGACATCTTTCTAGCACTTAAACACACAAAAATGAATTAATTACTGTGATATCATAATACGCGTATGGAAAAACACTGCAATTAGTACTCGTTTTCAACGGTACGTGTTACAAAATTTATTTAAAAAAAATCATAACCCCATATCGGATAGCTTACGCTTCGTGAAATAATCACCGCATAGCCTTGCGGTGTTTATTTCATGATAACGGTTGTGATAGCCAATAGGTAGCTATAAACGATAAGGCCGGAATGTCGTTGGTGTAATATTAACTTAAAAGCATGTCGTCGTTTCTTTTGTTTTCATTTTTGTCATTATGTATATTGAATTGTGTTATTAATATTTACACACATTTCAGTGCACTGCACCAGCATGTAACGCAAATGTGGAAACGCGGGCGACTTATGTTGCGTCTACTGTAGCTGGACTTTTTTCATATTATTAACCTGTTTAATAATGTTTCTAATCTTATTTCTAAAAAATAATGTATTTCTAGTACTAGTCTATTTCAGTCTATTTCCTTAATTGTCCAATAATTCATCATGAATTCCATGATGTTTCGAACAGAGGTTCATACATGAAATTGACTTGTTAGTATAATTGTGCTTTCTTTTTTAAATTAAATGCAGAGCCCTTAGTTCTTATTTAAAGCATGTACTTTTCATCGTCTGTAATACTCGAAATGTTATTTAATCATCAAAATGCAACACATTACAACAACGTCAACGTGGACGTTAATTAAGACGTTGACCCTATTTGTTGTAATTGTCGATATCTATGTATAAACACTTAAATGTTGTCTTCTAAATAATTAAATCAATTAAAATTCGATTGTTAGCGTTGTGTGTGTTATAGCAATGGCATTACCGTAAGTTTAATACAAGTTCCTATTAGTAAATAAAGAACATATTTTAATAACGTAAAGGGGTTTTGTGTATATTGTTTGGTTCTTGTTGAATGACATTTTTTTATGTTGTTGAAATCATTAAGAAATGTAAATATTTAGTAATTAAATCATGCCACAAAAACAAATGTGTCACAGTTTCATTAAATTTATGGCATCGCTAAACAAATCTAAATCCCAAGTCAGTGTCATACATCATTGCTCAACGCCCTAGAGAGTGTCGTTTACCACGTTGACATGTATTATTTAATTTAATAGCCAAATTAATATTACATCGTAATCTTAAAATTTAATAAAACAATGTGTGGTGCGTCGTGACCGGTCTAAATGCATGTAAAGTGTCGTCCTGGATTAGCTTGTGCAGTCCACACAGGCTAATCCTGGACGGCACTTTCCGCTTTTATGGTATTTTCTTTTTCAAGGAAGTCTCTTCTAAACCTAAATACACTGTAGGCGGAAAGTGCCGTCCAGGATTAGTCTGTGCGGACGACACAAGCTAATCCGGGACGACACTTTATGCATATGAATTAAGTCCGGTTTCAAACGAAGCGCCCCGTATATATTTTACTTTAAAGTCACATAAAAGCAACAAACAGGTATACTGTACAGAAACAAAGGTAACTGAGGCCTAAGGCGGGATGAGGAATCCACCGGTTAATGACGCTACATATCTGTAGTATTATACCCTTCAAAAAATCATCCTAGTATTACGTAATAAACGCATATAAATTATCAAATGTATGGTTATGAATGATGAAAGAGTATACAGAGTAAACATTGAACGGCGATATCAAGTTGATACAGAAAACACACATTTTATTAATTAATGCACACTGTGGACGTTTACCAAAAAGTCGACTTTTCCACGATTGTTATTTTTTTTCACTATATCACAGTCTATCTTTGTGCATTATTTTTACTGACTTTATTTACACAACCATAATGCATTTAACTTATTTCCTAATTAATATTATGTTATATCGTAAGTATATTATTTTAAATGAAAATGTCTCTTTAACGATAATTTTGGCAGCTTTTCTCCTTTTATAACTTTATTTCTTGTCCTTATTCAGAAAGTTGCAAACAAAAGTAATGTTTCATGTATCCCGTTACACATTTATTATCGATTTAACAGATTGAACTTACTTCTTAATTCATATCGTGCATTTTCTAGATACCGCACACGATGAATTGTACACCTGTGAAGCACGCGAATGTTATCGCACAATGATTGTGTAATCTATGCGATGAAAAGAGAGGTTAGTCTGGTTTCCGACAGTACTTATTAAACCAGTGCGTCAGACATACGATCATAATGGTGGCACTCACGGAAGACAAAATATTGTATTGTTCATATTGTTTTTTCGATGCCAAGTTAAAGATCTGTGAACATTCTTAATAGTGTCGTATACGTTCGCAATTACACCGTTATGTTTCTTGTGTATGTTCATAGTTCGCGTAGGTGTTTGATATTAGTATAATTGACTAGAAATTCGGACGCACCGACACAATTAGAATTCGGGATGTAAACATCGTACATTAAGACATTAATATTGATATTAAGATATTTTTTCAGATGGAGTGTATTGCTGCAAATGAGATTAGAATTCACTTCGGCTATCCAATCTTTCGTGAAATGCTTTGCTGTATATTGGTATCGTGTATATCATTTAGGCTATTTCAACGATGCTATGTGATTAATTTATTAACTCGTGCATTCGTTGTGCATTTAAAATCGTTTGTCCTGAGCGGATTTTACCAGACCGGTTTTCTATTTATCATTGGTACTTATGACCTTATTCCTTTAATATTACTTTATACTGTCAAAAATTATGTGCCACTTATGTTTCTGATGCATGTAACAACACAGATTAAGAACATTTTAAAGTTAAAATAGTTTTCAACTCAATTTTAAAATAACAGTTCTATTTCTAATTCATTATGTCTTTGATTGTGTTCAAATGGTTTGAATTCTACATTATTTTCTGATAGGCTGATCAATAAGCGGTTTAAGCGGAAGCTCTGCGAGTAAATAGGGACATTCTTTACATAAGAATTCATGCAATCACTGCAAAAAGGCTCGGAAGTCGTTATTTAGTTGGTATCTACTATTTATTTTAATGGAATTCGTACAATACGTAGGTACCTGAGTTTTAACCCGTATCGTACGCCATAATTTTGCTACTCAGGTATTCGCTTGTAACTTGAGCATTGTGGAATCGTAAAAACAATACCAATATCGTAATTTTACACTGTTTGTGATGTAAATGTACTTTTATTTTCGCATTAAACTCGTTATTGTCTTACAGATCTTTATGTTTAGATAATACATAGAATGCTATAACGATACGCAACAAAAAACTTCCAGTTTCAAAAGTAATGTTTAATCTTTTATTTTGGTATACCCAAGGACCACTTCTGACCACAACCTTATTTCTTCAAGTGGTTTGTACATCCATTTCAAGGAAGCAAAGATTGGCCTCGAATTGCAAATTCGTATTTGTTTTATGGTGTCATATTAGTCACAAATTAAGTTATTTGTTACAATTCTTAAAAGGTTATTCTGAACAACTGTTTTATATTGGTCTGTTTTCTCTATTCTACAAACATATTTTCTTAAAACTTTTCCTGTGGTCATCGCTTATGAACGAACGTTAATGTGTTTTCAATTGCCGAATGATTACAGTTCATATAAACTGTCGACAAAGTTGAGAAATATTTTCAAACCAACCGTCCATCAAAATAAACGTTATATGACATGGAATTACAAAGAAAATATAAAACATGATAAAAAAGACACTAAACACTCTTTCCCAATTTTTGTTGATATTTGTTATGAAGTCTAAGGAGTAAACACACCGGTCACGTGATTATAACATGGACACCATTCCTTTACTGAATTAATTGAGAACTATTCTTCTTTCAAAATCGTTATCTAAAAGTTATACCAGTTATCAGTCCCTCAAAGAGAATATCAGTTTACGTGGTATGGCAAACCGCAGAATAGAAGTTAATATGTTATTTTATCAAAATATAGTAGGTTTATTTAAACTATTTTCAAACAGTAGATAATACATAAAATAAACATCCCAACAATAAATACAATATTTAAATTGTCCGTTGACGTGGTCTTCCTGTCATTAAAACAGAAAGAATTACATGCGACAAACTCAGACAGGCTTGTATACTGCGATTTAACATGAATAGTTACTATGTCTTAACATTGGCAATACATACCTTGAACCTTATCCAAGCACATTTTGTAAACTTTGGATCGATATCGCAATGATCAATACATGTAGTATGCATTTGTGGGTACGGGTAAGCAAGATTAAAGCGAAGTAGAATAAATCAAAATGAAGTACTTTATATCAAACTGTGACACAAGCAATCTTGCAAATTTAAGGAGGGTATTTGAAAAACAAACACATTCTTTGGAACATAACAAGTCGTTGACTTTGTTGAACATTTTTTACATGCAGCAGGTGTAAAGGTAAACATGCATGACACACATCTGTCACTGTTAATGTTTAATACAATTATAATAATCGGACAATAACAAATATATCAATATGGTCACTATTTTTACATTCCCCATTATCCTGTTTCTGGATCAATGACCTTTTAGCTCGTTTTAGAAAACTCTGAATCGAAGCACATTTAATCTGATTATTTCTGAAAGACGTTTGCGTATTTTAAATACAATGTATGCATATCAGTCCGTGCACGCGACAAGTATATTTCCACAGTGCGAAATACAAGTTTATTCCACGTGATGTTATTTTGTCAATGACAGCGTGAAGATGCGATAAATGTTCCAAGACTTAATAAGAAAACCCCAGCTGAGCAGTCACTGATAAATTGGCAGACGAGCAATTCTCATTTTCGCAGTATATGTAGATGTTAAGCAAATGTGAAAAAATAAGTAAATAAACATGAACTAGTACTGTAATGATCTGCTGAAGCATGTTACTTTAACGTGGTAAAAACCACACCTTAATGCTATATCGATGTTACGGTAATGGATATTAACATCCGACTAGGGAGTTATTTTTTGCAAGAGTTGGTTTGTCGGTATGTAAGTTAAATCTTTTACGCAAAATGTAATAAACGTATTTGTATGAAAATGTATGAGAATGGTGAAAATGGGCCATTGAATCAAGAAATTAATTATGGTGATGATCCCCATTACCATCTGGATCAAGAAATTGATTATGGTGATGATCCCCATTACCATCTGGATCAAGAAATTGATTATGGTGATGATCCCATTACCATCTGGATCAAGAAATTGATTATGGTGATGATCCCCATTACCATCTGGATCAATAAATTGATTATGGTGATGATCCCCATTACCATCTGGATCAAGAAATTGATTATGGTGATGATCCCCATTACCATCTGGATCAATAAATTGATTATGGTGATGATCCCCATTACCAGCTGGATCAATAAATTGATTATGGTAATGATCCCCATTACCATCTGGATCAATAAATTAATTATGGTGATGATCCCCATTACCATCTGGATCAAGAAATTGATTATGGTGATGATCCCCATTACCATCTGGATCAAGAAATGGATTATGGTGATGATCCCCATTACCATCTGGATCAAGAAATTGATTATGGTGATGATCCCCATTACCATCTGGATCAAGAAATTGATTATGGTAATGATCCCCATTACCATCTGGATCAAGAAATTGATTATGGTGATGATCCCCATTACCATCTGGATCAAGAAATTGATTATGGTGATGATCCCATTACCATCTGGATCAAGAAATTGATTATGGTGATGATCCCCATTACCATCTGGATCAATAAATTAATTATGGTGATGATCCCCATTACCATCTGGATCAATAAATTAATTAATTATGGTGATGATCCCCATTACCATCTGGATCAATAAATTAATTATGGTGATGATCCCCATTACCATCTGGATCAAGAAATTGATTATGGTGATGATCCCCATTACCATCTGGATCAATAAATTAATTATGGTGATGATCCCCATTACCATCTGGATCAATAAATTAATTATGGTGATGATCCCCATTACCATCTGGATCAAGAAATTGATTATGGTGATGATCCCCATTACCATCTGGATCAAGAAATTGATTATGGTGATGATCCCCATTACCATCTGGATCAAGAAATTGATTATGGTGCTGATCCCCATTACCATCAGGATCAATAAATTAATTATGGTGATGATCCCCACTACCATCTGGATCAATAAATTGATTATGGTGATGATCCCCATTACCATCTGGATCAATAAATTAATTATGGTGATGATCCCCACTACCATCTGGATCAATAAATTGATTATGGTGATGATCCCCATTACCATCTGGATCAAGAAATTGATTATGGTGATGATCCCCATTACCATCTGGATCAAGAAATTGATTATGGTGATGATCCCCATTACCATATGGATCAAGAAATTGATAATGGTGATGATCCCCATTACCATCTGGATCAAGAAATTGATTATGGTGATGATCCCCATTACCATCTGGATCAAGAAATTGATTATGGTGATGATCCCCATTACCATCTGGATCAAGAAATTGATTATGGTGATGATCCCCATTACCATCTGGATCAATAAATTAATTATGATGATGATCCCCACTACCATCTGGATCAATAAATTGATTATGGTGATGATCCCCATTACCATCTGGATCAATAAATTAATTATGGTGATGATCCCCACTACCATCTGGATCAATAAATTGATTATGGTGATGATCCCCATTACCATCTGGATCAAGAAATTGATTATGGTGATGATCCCCATTACCATCTGGATCAATAAATTGATTATGGTGATGATCCCCATTACCATCTGGATCAAGAAATTGATTATGGTGATGATCCCCATTACCATCTGGATCAAGAAATGGATTATGGTGATGATCCCCATTACCATCTGGATCAAGATATTGATTATGGTGATGATCCCCATTACCATCTGGATCAAGAAATTGATTATGGTGATGATCCCCATTACCATCTGGATCAAGAAATTGATTATGGTGATGATCCCCATTACCATCTGGATCAAGAAATTGATTATGGTGATGATCCCCATTACCATCTGGATCAAGAAATTGATTATGGTGATGATCCCCATTACCATCTGGATCAAGAAATTGATTATGGTGATGATCCCCATTACCATCTGGATCAAGATATTGATTATGGTGATGATCCCCATTACCATCTGGATCAAGAAATTGATTTTGGTGATGATCCCCATTACCATCTGGATCAAGAAATTGATTATGGTGATGATCCCCATTACCATCTGGATCAAGAAATTGATTATGGTGATGATCCCCATTACCATCTGGATCAAGAAATTGATTATGGTGATGATCCCCATTACCATCTGGATCAAGAAATTGATTATGGTGATGATCCCCATTACCATCTGGATCAAGAAATTGATTATGGTGATGATCCCCATTACCATCTGGATCAAGAAATTGATTATGGTGATGATCCCCATTACCATCTGGATCAAGAAATTGATTATGGTGATGATCCCCATTACCATCTGGATCAAGAAATGGATTATGGTGATGATCCCCATTACCATCTGGATCTAGAAATGGATTATGGTGATGATCCCCATTACCATCTGGATCAAGAAATTGATTATGGTGATGATCTCCATTACCATCTGGATCAAGAAATTGATTATGGTGATGATCCCCATTACCATCTGGATCAAGAAATTGGTTATGGTGATGATCCCCATTACCATCTGGATCAAGAAATTGATTATGGTGATGATCCCCATTACCATCTGGATCAAGAAATTGATTATGGTGATGATCCCCATTACCATCTGGATCAAGAAATTGATTATGGTAATGATCCCCATTACCAACTGGATCAAGAAATTGATTATGGTGATGATCCCCATTACCATCTGGATCAAGAAATTGATTATGGTGATGATCCCCATTACCATCTGGATCAAGAAATTGATTAAATAGTCTTTATTATAAGGCGAATTGCCACTATATTTTCATTAAATTCATGCACAAAAAATGAGATTAATAAGCTGATCTCGCATCAGACTGCGTTCACAGAGTGATCTTGTTTGCTTTAAAAAAAACGCCTAGCAAGAAATTATTATAGGTAGGATAAGTGTATCTAGTAATAAAGTCAGTTTATGATCTCTATAAACAAACGCGTGATTATTAATTTTCAACTCAGTTTGCATGGCCATTTAACGTACCCACAAACACTACACGACAATGAAACCAGTATAAAGCATGAACACATTATAAGCAATTATAATATATACTACCAAATTTAAAAACGACGTTGTTAGTGCATGAACTTACAAAACGAAAAGTTAAGGACCTGTCTTACTGTGGTGAATTTGAGCTACTAGTACTGGCGAGTTGTAACTCGCCACAACTCGCACGGTGTCGTGTAGATCTGGATCACATGTCGTTCTTTGTCGCAGTGATGTCTACTTATCTCTTCTTATGTCGCCATAACTCGAAAAGTAGTGGCTATAATTTTAAACCGTTTAAAATTCTCGCCGCTTCTCGGCGACTTTTTATTCTCGTACACGTGTCGAAGACATGTCGTACTGATCTCGCGCACTTCCAAACACACTCGAACACATTCCGTAGACATGTCTTCCATTGTCGTCGCGTTTCGCCGAACATTATCATTCTACGACATAACACGAGTTTGCTGCATGTTTAAGAGACTTGCCTACGACATCTGCTCTTCGTATCGGATACAATTTCATCAGAAACTCGTGCTCTTGTCTGCACAAGTCGTACATACTCGTCCACAGTCGTACATTCTTGAAGACAAGTCTTCGATTGTCAAAAATATATCTCGTGATAACATGTGATTATCGTACTTGTGTCGTGTCAATATCGTGTCAAGGTTGAGGAGAACTTAAACAAATGTCATCTTGAAACAATTCAGCGACCAACTCGTCCAATTTACGGGGAGTTATAACTCTCCAGGACTCGTACAAAACTCGAAGCTCAAAGTCTCCACAGTGTGACAGGGCCTTTAGTTTAGAGCATTTGGCATGTGGTAAAGTACATATAGTCTTACATACACTTTAGTCATAAACACGGTGTTTAAACGAATCGATAAACTCTCCGTTAAAAATAGCTCAAAATTCACACTCTCTGTTAAATAAAGACGTTTTTAGTGTATCAAGTATACAAAACATGCGAATATTGCAATTATGAGTTAAATTGATTGAAAACAAAGTTTTCCCGGAAAAAAGCATGCTTCAAGTATGCAACGGCAAGGTAGATTTTGTTTATAAACGCAAACAACTCATTTGAAAGAAAACAAATGAGGACTGTCTTTAAACACACCTAAAATGAGTACCTCTGTGTGTTCTGTGTTCTACCAATGCTTGTTGAGTGTAATGTCGGTCCATATTTTTCAAAGTAAACACCCTTAAACATGATAAAAACTGTTAATTATATATTCTGAAAACCACATAAAATAAGCAAAACATATACATCAATACGGCGAGGTTACATGTGCCATCCAATAATGACCACTCCCAGCCTTATGATATTTACACCAGTTGTTCGCTTTTAAAATTACAGATAACAATATACTCACTTGAGAAAATTATGTTAAACTGAGCCAAAATAGAAAAATATACTGCTATAATGAAACAAAAGGAATACAAATGGAAAATATTGCCGAAAGTGGCAAACGGCAGCCAATGTAAACAACAGTATTCACTACGTCTAGGAAACAAAACAGTGTACTCTGTACTTTGTCCACAATGTTCTGTTAAACCAAAGTATCATCATGTTTTGGCGACTGTAAGCTATATATCGACAAGAAAGAAAACTACCCTATAAAGCCATACAAAACAAACTTCAAACAATATTCAAAAACAAGATTGTCATATTTATTAACAATACGGGACCTAGAGAGAATGTAAATAACAATATTATGTCCAATTGGCAACTGCTAAACATAAACAGAAACAAACTATTGTCCTGCCTATATGAAAGACAGTTTTGTGCTTGTTAAAGATGTGCATCATTTTATGCAACTAGATCCCAGATGTACAAAGGTTACGATAAAACTAACAACGTATTCTTCAGTGTAGCCATTAATGACTGGAATTCTTGACCAGATTACATTCAAGGGAAAGATAAAATATGTCAATTTGAAACAGCTGTTAAGTATCATCTTTTAAGCAACAAATAAACTGAATTGCATGCTGTGATGTATATGTAATTATACATTCATGCCTAGATTTAACCGAACATTGTTTACAGAATATGCTATAGAAACATAATGATTTATGAAACTTCCAATTTCAAAAATCTTTCAATTGTTTAAGTTGTTTTTTGTTAACTTGAGTAGGTTCTGTTATCCCAGGACACCATCGGAAATACGCCTACAAGCTTTTAAACTTTCATGGGCTATCCTACATGTAGGTTACTACAAAATATGACTAATTTCCATCTCTGTATTAATATTAATTCACATACATTGATTCAAACAAGTCTTATCTTGCCTTGAAATAGCTGTTCCTCTCGCGTATTCAATTGTAGTTTAGTAAATTCAAGTGTTATTGCTTTTGGAAGTTTTAAGACCCACACGTTAGTTATACCATTGTTTCTATATTTGAATTTATCATTTGATGTAACCTTGTGTGTTTTGACCTGAATACATATATGTATCTATCTACCCGTAGTTCTTAGAGATGATTTCTAACGGAGAGGGTGACGTTTGGGTTATTTTAACGCAGAGGTTACCGATTGTTTTAACACGGTGATACATGCACATGTACCTGTTTATAGTAATGTAAACGTGTAATGTATTAATAATAGTATTAACACTAAATTTAAATAAAAGCATTAAAGTTAAAGTGTCAAATTCTATTTAAATGTGAAAAATTATTTCTCATGTAAATCTATATACTAAACAAACTGGTAATCATTTTAATTCGTCAATCTATGTTTCAAAGAAATAGCATAAATTATAACATGTACACTTACCTTAAATATGTCAATACCTTGTTAAACGCCAATTATTAACTTAATGCTAAAAAATAGATAGGAAATTCACTGACAAGGCCTACCTGATGTGTTGTACTGAGTCAAGGACGTGCGTTTTATCTCTGTATTTTTCCGATTAAACTTGAGTTAACACATTAACAAGGTTAAATTACACAATATGCGTAGATAAGGTTTCCCGTCGGTCATATTTATTTCAGTCACGGCTATTGACTGTTTTTAAGGGCGTCTAAAATAAGCCGAACGTGATAATACGGACGCACGCATTGGTTGTGATAGAATTGTTTTGTAAAATTGATAATTTCGTAGGTCGTCTTCGATATAATACCTGTCTGAACCTCGTATATGTTGTATTTGGTTAGATGGAGTACCAATATTAATATGATTACCTTTTTAAAATGTAAACGGAAAATTGGAAACGTGCACTGTGGAATTATTTTTAAACAATTATGCAAATCACTTGTGCGCATGGACAGCAGCAAACACGATACTGAATTTACATGCATGTCATTTTTATAGCATCACACCTTTAAAATAGGATTCATAATACGTGTTTATCTGTTAATAACGCAGTATAATAATTTTAGCGTGAGGTAGCTATCAGTTGGTTTAGGAGCTTCTTACGTGCACTGATAATGCGGGTGTGTATTTCGTACGTTATGAGGTCCTACTGCGACGAACGCTGAATTATGCGTGCATCAGGGGTGTGACATTACTCTTAGCCCTCATACTAATGAAATAAATAAAAACAAAGCAAAATGTGTATACATGATGTAGGCAACTCGGCACCGTATCCCGGATTGTAAAATACTATTGTAATACATGATTTAAAACAATAACCCACACCAGTGTCGTTGGAAAATATGTATTGACAGATAACAACGTAATGCGTAAGCCAGAAGGGAATGCAAACAGGTGCGTATAAACATACACTGATTAAAAGACAGTATACAGTTGCGGTTATACGATATTGTGTTAGAGGGGGGGGGGGGGGTAACTACAGACATATATTTTTGCAGTACAATGATATTTCGATTGTGTGATAATACAGCTAGAAAAGATGTACGGATAGTTGGTTCGTAATGTTATTTTATGAAATTGCTGTTGGAAATGTTCACCCATTCTGTGCAATTTACGCTTTCAGCCATAAGGCGATCTGTGTTCTTTTGGAAAGGTATCAGAATATGCGATCATTGCAACAAAAGGAACTCTTAGCATAAGTACCAAAACTAAGTGTGATGACTTACAATAAATTAATGTTAGAGCATTTAATTGGAAACAAAGAACTTGTGAAATTATATCAATAAATATTGTGCAATTTAACGTTGGCGTACACCGCTTTCGTCTCCGCTAAATCTACCAATGTTATGATCCTATTTATGGTGGACGTATAGTTTACATGGTAAGTCTTAAAATCTTAAAAGTTTACATGTATATGGCATTAATTATAACACCGACATTATAAGATATTCCATGGTTCGTGTGTGTATAACTTAAATGGTGCAAACGGCTTAAACTTTTGGTTGAAAACAGCAATCTGCCCAACTTTGCGTTTTGTGGAAGAGCTTATTGTTGTACTTCACTATGTTTAATATTCAACTGATGAAAATTAAACTGCCTTTTTTTGCAAATACGTGTTATGTTTAACGATTTCTATTTTTTACAAAGAATCCATGCGATACCTACAGTTTCGAAAGTTCCGAATAGTCCGTCGTAAATTAATACATTGGACTAAGTGGTTATTATTTATCAACTTATCACAACTACTGGGCACTGAACTGGTATTCACTAATGTACATGTATTTTTAAAAATAAAATTAAATAATGACACTGAAGAAAATAGAAGTTTAAAATGCTTCTAGCAGGATTTTCCAGCCGACACGATGCTTTTCAGAGAGTTCAGGTGTTTGATTTCTACTAAATATAATTATCTGTAGAACATAAACAATGCCTGTTTATATTTGTTGAATGAATGTGTTGTCTACCATAATAAAATTCAATCGACTTGATATCGACACCTATATTGATATTGGTATTCATATTAGTTGTTACTTCTAAATTTTCGTTGTTTTCTTGAGAACAAACATTATCCTTACTTCTCCATCGCAAAAATGCTAGAAACTTAAATTTGAACGTACACGATATAATGTAAAGCAAGATATCTAACACTGTTTAATATGTCATTTCTACATACTCTACTATAAACAATCACATATTAATGTTAGTATTATGTCATTAACACATCGTGACAATGTCTGCAGATGTCAAAACAATAATTTACCATGCATTTCATGAAAATCATTCTATATTCAGCTCAATGTGCACCTGACATAGGACTTAAATCGTAAATAAATATTTCGCGTTTCATATTTGTCAATACGATTAGAGGTATAACAGTTAGATAAAACAGTTGACTATTTTTCACGTATGCAGCTACACGGACATTTTTTTGGTTAAGTAGATTTAATTTCCAGCACGAAAACCAGAAGGTACCAAATGCCAACAAATTCAACAGCAGTTGGTAACCTCTAGTTTTCCACTCTCGATTTGAGTTCCAGTTGAAGTATGCTGGTAATATTCAGAACCGTCAAGCTGATAAGACACTTTAAACGACACGCTCTACTATATATACTGAAACGTTGGGTTTGCACCTGGTATTTGCCGAATTGACACGCCTAACTGTTCAACGCAACGCCATCTGTTTAACGCAAATGTGTCATGTATTACGTTTTGAATTTGTTTAAATGTCGTCCAAACTATATCATGTATGAGCATCTAATAGTATCTTGCTCATACATGTCGATATCAGTTAAATACTTGGTGTGGTCCAGCTTTAATTAGGAGTTTACATCTTGTTTAATAGGTACATGTTTAGTAAGTACATGTATGGACTTAAATAATGAGTTTTTGCATTTGTCGTAAACATAAAATCCCATCGACCTAATCTGTGTTGTCACACAATTCCCAGTGTATTGCAGGTGCTGCCCCAAAAGTACTTAACGTGTGAATCTGAGCATGGATTCATCTAGAACTTCATATGATTTAATAGTTCTCAACTGTGACTAATAGCTGTTTGACTTCGTTAAGCTGTCAATATATCACTGGTGATTGAGCCTGCGACCGAATTGCTGTTTAATGTTCTTTCATGTAAGGATAAAGTTACGTTTACTTCACCGCGTTACTCATTTCTTAAGACTTTGGCCTATCACCTATTAAAAGGGACTTATTCACTGATATTTATACTTTAAAAAATTGCAAATGTTAATAAAAAGAAAGTATCTCAAAGGATATAAGAAAAGCAATTATCAATATTGATTGAACTCAACTCAATTGCTGTTTACCCATAAACGGCATACTATTCCCAAATTGATATATGCGTTACAGAAGTGTTATTTGGCTTCTTTATAATACTATTATATACTGTTCGTTTTGGAATCTGTCCAAAAAAAATCAATATGTCCTTATGTATAACGGCGAAATTCGCCAGTTTAAACAAACAAACAAACAATACTTTCGTGTTTTAAACTCCCGATCAGCTTACCACCTTAGTAGTTTTGTCATAAACTAGTTTTATTTGAAACACTTCACTTTGAAAATATATAATATATTTTCAGACATCATTTATTTGTACAACATTACTACATATTTTTTATAAATTATTTCATGGAACAATTGAACGAAAGAAACAACTATATTATTTTTTATTCTGGATAAGAATAAAAAATAGTAAAGTCTGTATTCTTACAATGCTCCTGTTGGATTCATTTAATACAAATAATCAGTGGGTACAGTAAATACTTGTAAACGTTCCGTTCATATTATACTAACGTATGTAATATATACAGGAATTTTTCATTTTCGTGATTTTTTTGTAATTAGCATTAATTTATCGTGACTACATATATGACTGCAGTCATCTTGTTTATATTATACATATTGTCAAAACAATAAACTACTATGCATTCCATGAAATTAAACTTATTTACATCCATCTAAATAGCGAAGATCCACACATAGCATAAAATACATATACTACATCGCATAAAATACATATAAACGTCCATGTTACAATATATATGATATTAAACAATTGCATTGACGAATTGACCATTCGCCCATACAATCCAGCACAATGGAGAAACAACACTCTTATATGATAAAACAAGTCCGAATACATACGTTTGCAGATAACAGTAATCATTTTCTGCACAGTTTACCATTGCATATCTTATTTAACACAGATTTAGTGTAAACTGTGGTCCATATTTCCACACAGTAAACTATGGTAGTACAGTTCACACAAAAGAAGCCCTGCTAATATCAGAACAAAACACGAACTTATAGCGAAGCAACAATAACATTTACATCAAAATACGCAACAATTGCAACAATTCCTCTTCGAGTTTGTGTAGGCTGAACTTCCAATGTTTTTATTGTACTACTCAATTCATCACACTCTCACATCAACCATCGCTTTTATACAGAGGTACTATTTTATGTGTGTTGAATCGACCCTTTCTAGTCTTCATCCAGTAAATATGCAGTTCTCGTTCAGGAGGTGTACTGGTAATCAATTTTACATTGAGGCCTCGTATCTTCGAAATGTCTCGATCGCAAAAACCCTCATCAAAATATTGAGTTATTTTGCAGTTCAGTGCAAACTCATCTGTCAATTAATAAAAAGGAAACATAGTTTAATTTCCTTCTTGCATGTGAAATGAATTGAAGAATTGAAGTTAGGCAATTTTGATGCGTGTATATTAAACATCTAGGGCTAACACTCTCGTGTTTTATTCATACGCATCAAAATTCCAAATCGTTGTTAAGTGGCCGATAAACAACGCTAAATTGAAGATTATTTCTTAAACAGAATCCGATTTTGTGATTATTGGAATAATTAAAATTGTCTTTTTAGAATGGAATACTTTTTAGCATAATGATAAGTATATGCTCAAGCATCCAGCTTGCGCCTCAAATGTAGTATGTATCAATATATGTTTAAAGAAAAATACATTATTTGGAACATGTTCATAGTTGTGCTGAGAAAACTCAAAGCAGTAAGCAACTCCCTGTTTTGTTAGTTTGATGCAGCTGCAGTTTCATATCTTTTATAGTCTTATCATTAACGGAAAGTATGCATAATTTACTCCCTATGTTGAGAAAGTATGATTTATTGAAAAGTTATGTTAAACGAGATACATATACAATTATTTGGAGCTCAGAACACTAACTCACCGTTTTATTATCCGCAACACATTTAGAGCGGGTTTT